>CM050417.1:36488335-36738651 GCA_027564155.1 Gymnocypris eckloni scoliostomus
TAAAACATATTACGCGCTAAAACATATTGTGAACCGCCTGAATGACGGCACTTATTATGTGAACATTAATTTTAACGTCTGTCTTCATAACAATAACCTATTTCATATATATAAATATATTAAATGAACATGTTCATATGCTCGGGAAGAAGATGGGAGTGTTGTTCACAATTAGTTCGGTGAACTTTGAATTGAAACAAGGGAAGGAATATAGAGCCCTGCAGCTTCTCAGAATTCTCTGCCTGAGTCTGAGCCCGTCTCTCTCTCTCTCTCTCTCTCTCTCTCTCTCTCTCTCTCTCTCTCTCTCTCTCTCTCTCTCTCTCTCTCTCTCTCTCTCTCTCTCTCTCTGTGCGCATGTGTCGGGTGAGTGGGCGGAGTCGGCGTGTGAGAGTGTTGCGGTACGAGTGAGTTTGCCTTTTCTTTCTCTTTTATACTGTCTCTGGTTTAAAGATTGTTTGTAAAAGTAGTAAGGAATATTCAGAAGGGAGGACCTGGTTTTGTGGAACGCTGTCAGCCAGCTTTGTGCTGGTTGGCAATGGCGGTTGCAAGCCAACAAAGTTTGAGCAGCTTTCGCGCAGGCATGGGATAAAACTCGCGCCTGTGGTGAACTGCTCTGTTGAGGATTGCAGCTTAGCTGTAGGCAAAGCTGTTGGCTTTGACAGTATGTCTGCATCGCGAATGAACAGTGCTGTTGTTATCTTCCTTGATACCATTGAGAAAGTTAACAGTGTAGTTCAGAGTGGAGTAATAATTCAGGACACCTTCACTCCGGTAATACCGTTGGTTCAGCCGGCA
Source organism: Gymnocypris eckloni scoliostomus (assembly GCA_027564155.1). Lineage (NCBI taxonomy): Eukaryota > Metazoa > Chordata > Actinopteri > Cypriniformes > Cyprinidae > Gymnocypris > Gymnocypris eckloni. The sequence continues at coordinate 36,489,131 of CM050417.1, forward strand.
AAAAGGATAATATTATCCAATGTGCCACCTTTTATTAAAGATGAGACCTTGATTAATGAATTGTCTAGACATGGAAAAATCGTGTCTCAAATGAAAAGGATTCCTTTAGGTTGTAAATCACCCCTGCTTAAGCATGTAGTGTGTTTCAGACGGCAGTTATATATGATCTTAAAGAGCGATTTGGATGAGTTGAACTTGTCTTTTAAATTTAAATTTGATGGGTTTGATTTATGTTATTTTTGCAACGTCTGATCAAGGTCAAGTCAAGTCAAGTTGAGCTTTATTGTCATTCCGCTACATGTGTGGACATATAGTGGGACGAGATGTCGTGCCTCACAGGACCACGGTGCTACATAAATACAGATATACAGGGTTCGTACGGTCATGAAAAACCTGGAAAAGTCATGGAATTTTAAAACCACAATTTCCAGGCCTGGAAAAGTTTTGGAAAAATGAATAAACCCAGAAAGTTTTGGAAAAGTCATGGAAATCTATTTGACACATCTCTGTATAATACAATTGTGTTTATTCAGGTCGTGAATTTCGGTACGGGATTGCGCATGGGCTATATCGCATATTTCTACTCTTTCCCGCAGCTTTCGAATTTAAAATGATGGATATTCACACATTTATTCAACAGCCTATAGCTTGTAGGCTGAAGAGTAAATAGATCAACACAGAATATCAAATCGGTCATTTGAAAACGGATTCATCTGCTGTTTTCTCTCTTTGACTTTTTCTTAAAACACGTAATCAGCGCATCTCGTCTGCACTAAAGAGCTGCACGGTGCGATGCAAGTCTTTCTCTGGCATTTTGGTTCAGTTGACAGAATTGTCACCTGCCTAATCGGGTCATTGTTGCATTGTCACTAAAATGTAGCCTATTATTTATTTGCACGTCTTTTAAGCCATTCTGTACTCGCGCGCTCCAGAAGCGGTTTCTGCTGCACTCAGTCATGTCCAAATGGCGTCCGTATAAAGCCACCTTGCGAGTACCAAATTGACTTTGGTACCAAACAAGCTCAGTAGAATCCTGCACGGGCCTCAAACATACGCCCCAGTCCAATCCTTGTCCAGCAGATGATCAGAATTACCTTCTCGAGTCCGACTGGAGCCCATGTCTTTCTTTCTCTCTTCCCCATTACACAGCTGCTGTTCTAGCTATTCAAATAGTTCAGTTTCGTTTTTAATGGCAAAGCGTATTTCGTTTCTTTATTAAGTTAATTTAGAAATATGTTTGGAACATGTATTTGTTTATTAAATTCAAGTTTTTGTTTTTAAAGTAGCTTTTGAGCAATCGGCCAGCTGCAGACAGTGAGTTTGGCTATTATGTTTGATCAATTTAGCCTTCTTAAATTACCACTTGACTAAAATAAAATCTATATATAAAATACTTAAAAAAGCATATCACAATGTTAGTTTAAACGTTTAACCTAAACAAATGTGTGCTATTAGACAGCTCGAGCTGCTCTTGTCAGTCGCGATATTGTTTCCACGAGCGGCTAATCCTTTTCATCACCATAATAATTTATGGATTTCTAAAATACAAAAAAAATGAGGAATCCTAAAACAAGCCCGATGCCCGGCCCGCGTCTGACGTGAAAATTGTCCCGAAGCCATCCTGGTGAGCAGGGTGCTACGGGGGAGCTAGGGGCTCCGCTTAATAATACATGGGCTCCCCTGAAAACGTGATTTGTGGAAAGTAATTTATTTTTTGGGGGGTGGGTCTCAAAAAATATTGACTGTTATTTTGACGTGCAATTTCAGTTTTGTGTAGGCTACTGTGATCATCGTGGATTATTATGTGTAAAATTGCAACAACAAAAATCGTTAATTAATGCTTGACGGGGATTTAAACCTAACTCACTTCAATAAAGATAATTATAGGCCTACATGAGCATCTGCTGTCCTCGATTACGCAGCGCTCTTGTTAGGATGACAAAAAAAGCTTTAAAAGTCTGCTCTGCCTCAGCCAGCGCTCGTCAGTGTCAAAGTATTTCAAATCAAATCAAAGTAGGCGGAGTTTAGCGTTCACAGATGCTGAGCGCGCGACGAAGCGTCAGATTAATAAAAGAGAGCGAGGTAAGATGTTTAGTCAACTGTTTTACGAAAGAAATGTTAAATGACCGACACTTATATTCAGTGAAGCAAACTACTCGACTTGTTTCTCAAATATGCCCATTTTGAGAGTGAGAGAAAGAAGAAATGTGCATGTTTTAATTATCTGCATCTGTTTGTCCCTACAAACAATGAAACTGTGAATTTAGTTCTACTTCAAAAACACGTCTACTACTACTGTTGAAAAATAATACAACTTTATTTTACTAAGACATAATCACAAAATATTTTATTTTTAATAGTAGGCTAAATCCCCTTTATTTTTCAACATGTAAATGTTTAATTTTCAATCATTAAAATATAAATTAAATCGATGTATATTATATATATAATTGTATCTTTTTTTGTAGCTTTTATGTATCTTTGTAAGCCCATCGCAAGCGCACAAAATCCCCCCATTATAAAAAAAGAAATAAATGGGCTCCCCAAAGTCCACGGTATAGTTCGAACACTGCTGGCGAGTATCCTTGTAAGCATTGTAATTTTTTTCTTAATGTAAACACTTGCGAAAGAGAAAAGTTTCCAAAACGAAATTCTGGCCCTGCTTTTAACTGAGTTAAATAAATGATAATAGTGATATGTTCTCTGTGTGGAGTAAAGGTCCTCACACACCGAGTCAGAAATGTTTGTATGCGTTTTTGCATGTGAAATTTCGGACTGCAAGAACCTTCACATCTGGCGCAGTTTCAGCGTGTACTAAAACAAAAAAGCAAACAATAGTATTAATATTCATTCATTTTAGTTAAAATTGCTATGATAATTTGAACAGATTTTTATTCTTATTGCAAAATAATGTGAAATTAGGTCATGGAAATTGTCACAAAAGTCATGGAAAAGTCATGGAAATTTGTTGGTAAAAATGTGTACGAACCCTGGATATACAACACGAAGTGAAACAGTATAAACCTATACACAACTAACCTACTGTCAGCTTTGACTATACATATGCTATATATAAAAGTGGTTACCTATACATAAACTAAAAAATAAAATAAAATACAAACTGTACAACTGTGCAGATGACTTCAAATACTGTACATGTGCAAAAAGAGAGACATTCAAGCAGCTGGCTGGGGAACAGTGTAAGGTGATTTGTGGTGCATGAGCCAGTAAACATACATTACAGTCGTATATTACAATCAGTCTTTTGTGGGATTATGGACACACAATGGTGTGTGAAAGTGTCTAGTGCATGCAGAGGAGAGTGTGTTGCTACAGGTGGCTTGTGCAGGCCCGCTCACCTGAATTGCACAGAAATAAATGTTTAACAGTTTTTCCTGAGATGTGGTAAGGTGGGGTGGGGGGTGGGGATGTTGTTGGGGTTTCAGAGAGGCGGTGTGATTTGAGTTCAGGGCTCTCACAGTCTGGGGAAAAAGCTGTTGAGCAGTCTGGCGGAGCGGCTCTGATACTCGGTACCGTCTACCTGAGGGTAGGAGCTGGAAGAGACTGTGGGAGGGTGGGTGGGGTCCTCCACGATACTTTTGCTTTGCTGGAGCATCGTGTAAGGAAAATATCCAGGATGGAGGGAGAGGGGCACCAATGATTTTACAGCGGTGTTCACTGTCCGCTGGAGGGTCTGCGGTCTGCTGCACAACAGTTTCCGTACCAGACAGTGATGCAGCTGGTCAGCACGCTCTCAATGGTACCCCTGTAGAAGGTGGTGAGGATGGTTGGAGGGAGACTTGCTCTTTTCAGCCGGCGGAGAAAGTGTAGGTGCTGTTGTGCCTTCTTTGAGATAGACTTGGTGTTGGTAGTCCAGGTGAGGTCCTCTGTGATGTGCACCCCAGGAATTTAGTGCTGACTCTCTCCACAGTCGAGGTGTCGATGGTCAGTGGGGGTGGTCAACGGGTTTCTCCTGAAGTCCATCACAACTCCTTTGTCTTCTCCACATTGAGGGACAGGTTGTTTGCGCCACACCATTCAGCCAGCTGTGCCACTTCCTCTCTGTAGTACGTTTCATCGTTGTTGCTGATGAGACCTACCACTGATGTGTCATCGGCAAACTTGATGATGTGGTTGGAGCTGAACTTGGCAGTGCAGTGGGTCAGCAGCGTGAAGAGCAGCGGGCTGAGCACACAGCCCTGTGGGGCACCTGTGCTCAGTGTGGTAGTGCTCGAGGTGTTGTGGCCGACCAGACGACTGAGGTCTTCCGGTTAAAGTCCAGGATCCAATTGCAAAGGGAATTGTTGAGGCCCAGCAGGCTTAATTTATTGATGAGCTGTTGTGGGATTATTGTGTTGAATGCTGAGCTGAAGTCGATGAACAGCATTCTAACATATGAGTCTTTATTTTCTAGGTGGGTGAGAGCCAGGTGGAGGGTGGAGGAAATTGCATCATCCGTAGAGCGGTTTGGGCGGTATGCAAACTGGAGCGGATCGAGTGTGTTGGGGATGCTGGTTTTGATGTTGTGCATGACTAGCCTCTCAAAGCACTTCATTATGATTGGAGTCAGTGCTATGGGACGGTAGTCATTTAGACAGGACACAGGTGATTTTTTTTGGTACCGGTATGATTGTCGTGGATTTGAGACATGTGGAGATGACTGCCTGGCTCAGCGAGGTGTTGAAGATATCTGTTAGGACATCTGTCAGCTGTTCAGCACAGTCTTTCAGTACGCGGCCAGGTATATTGTCAGGACCCGCAGCCTTGCGTGGGTTAATCCTAGATAGGGTCTTCCTTACGTCGGCTGGAGACAGACAGAGTGCCTGGTCGTTGGGAGGTGTGGGCAGTTTTTGTGCAGATGTGTCGTTCTGCATTTCAAACCGTGAATAAAAGTGGTTTAGTGCATCTGGGAGGGATGTGTCGTCGTCACAGGCCTGTGGCGGGGGCTTGTAGTCAGTGATGGTCTGAATGCCTTGCCACAGGCTCCGTGTATCTCTGCTGTTTGTGAAATGGTTATTGATTTTATTACCATATGACCGTTTTGCATTTTTGATGCCACGGGACAGATTGGCTCTTGCTGTTTTGAGGGCTGCTTTATCTCCTGATCTGAACGCTTCATCTCTGGTTTTTAGCAGCCCACGAACCTCTGCTGTCATCCATGGCTTCCGGTTTGCACGTGTGGTGATGTCTTGGTGACTGTCACATCATCAATGCAGTTTTGATGTAAGCAGTCACAGTTTCAGTGTACTCCTGCAGGTCTGTATGGTTATTATAGGTGGCCGCCTCTTTAAACATGTTCCAGTCTGAGTCCTGGAAGCAGTCCTGCAGTGCTGAGGTAGCATTGTCTGGCCATACCGTGATCTGCTTTTGAACCGGTTTGGCCAGTTTGAGAAGCGGTCTGTATGCTGGGGTTAGCATAACAGAGATGTGGTCCAGTATCCGAGGTGGGGGCGGGTTCGGCTTTGTATCGTTTTCACTGTTGTGTAAACAAAGTCCAGTGTGTTATTTCCCCTTGTTGCAAAGTTCACATGTTGGTAGAACTTTGGTAAAACTGTCTTTAAGTTAGCGTGGTTGAAGTCGCCGGCTATGATGAAAAAGCCGTCGGGGTTATTTGTTTGTTGTTCGCTGATGGCGCTGTACAGTTCACGCGCGTCCTTAGCATTTGCACACGGGGAATGTACACGCGACAATAACAATGGCCGTGAACTCGCGGCAGATAGAACGGTCGACATTTCACAACCATAAACTCCACCAGCGATGAACAGTGTTTTGATAAAACCGCTGCATTGTTACACCATTCTTTGTTGATATACACACACAAGCCACCCCCGCTATCTTACCAGACAGTGATGAATCTCTGTCCGCTCGGCAGCAGGTTAGTCCGTGCAGCTGAATGGCGGAGTCCGGGATGTTGTCGTTTAGCCATGTTTCAGTGAAAACAAACACACAACAATCCCTTGTCTCATGCTGTGTAGACCGGCTGAGTTGAATTAGGTCCAGTTTGTTTTCCAGAGAGCGAACGTTTGAGAGCATGAGTGATGGAATTGCTGGACTCGTTGGATTAGCCCTTAGCCTAGCTCGAATACCTCCACGCTTGCCGCGCTTCTGTCCCCTCTCACACCGCCGCGTCGCCGCGCTTTGTGCGCGGGTAGCATCAGTAGGCGAGGCTGCGGTCTCGGGTCGGCTTCAGCAGCAGACAGAGGCCTTGTAGCTTCTCAGTAGTCGCCGGTGAAAGCTGATGTTTGTACACATTGTCGATATCCAGGAGGCTCTGGCGATCATAGATGTGTTTCCGGGTGTTTGTCTTTTGATTTTTCAATAAAGTCAGACAGTTTGAAGACGAGGAGACGAGACTAACAGACATAAAAACACCGTTTTTAGGACCCGGAGTAGCCGCTACGTCCGAACGCGCCGCCATCTTGGTTGAACCAAGATGAGATACGATGAGATGCTTTTTATGTGGGCAGGAAGGGCACGTTCGGCATGCATGTCCCGAGAGAGTAAATGATTCTGAGCCAGGGCCGAGTAGAGAAACAGTGCACGATAGTGGCAGTGCAATGCTTGCTGAGAGTTCTGCTGTCGGAGATGATGGCAGTAATGCCGCAGGGCAGTCTTTGAACAGTGGGGAGAAAGGACCTGATGCAGTGTCTGCTGATGTTGTGGGAAGGAATATAGAAAGTGGGGAGGAAGAAAACGACGTGGCTGCTGATGTTGTTGATGTGGCTGAATCCATTGTGGAGGAGGAGGAGATGGTGACAGATATTGTTAGTGATGAAACACCTTTTAAAATACCTAATATTAAGAGAAAAAGGGCAAGGAAGAGTTCGGAAATGGCTAAAATGAGCAGACCAACAACAGCAGGATCTGTAAAGCTTGATGACTCTGAAGGCAGCATGATTGATGATTCTGACGGTGAAGTAGTGGGTAGTAAGACAGGACGAAGTCGACGCAGTGAATATAATTTTGACAAAATAAAATAATTTCTGCAAAAAACTAAGAATGCAAAGAATGTTCAGTTTGAGGAATTTTTTGTTGACAGAAAAATGTTTATCAATTCAGTGATAGTGCTAATGAAAGGTGAAGGAGGGGAACATTTTACAGTACAGGAAATATACAGACTGAAGAAACTTGTTTCCAAGCTAAAATTAGAATTACAAAATGAAGATGGTTTTGAAACCACGTAATCTTTTTTTTCTTATGGTTTTGAGTGTTTTGTTTCCTTTCATACTTTTATTTTAATGAGTGTGTTGAGGGTGGGTTCTTTAAACTTGAATGGTTGAGATTTGCATAAAAGAGCACTGCTTTTTGAGCTCATCAAGCAAAAAAATATTGATGTAATGTATGTTCAAGAAACTCACAGTGATTGTATTAATGAAAGTGACTGGAAAAAGGAGTGGGAGGGTGAAGTCGTGTTTGCTCACATGAGTTCTACTAGATGGGGGGTGGCTATCCTCTTTGCAAAAAATGCTTTGCCTTTTTCTTGCGAGATTAAACATGTGATACCTGGCAGACTTTTATTTATAAGGGTTCAGTTTGAAAATTTCAAGGCTGTTTTTGTTAATGTTTATGCTCCTACAAGTGGTAGTGAAAGAGTACTGTTTCTCAAAGATGTTGATGTAAAATTGCAGAATTGTAGTTCTGATGAAGTTTTATTTTTGGGTGGGGACTTTAATTGTCCAGTCTGTAATTCTCTGTACAATTAAAGTCCCCACCCAGGAATTTAATCAGGAGCTGATTAAAACACATTGTTTATGTGATGTGTGGAGGGATCTAAATATTGATGTAAGACAATATACATGGGCACATAATAGGGGGAATTTTATTTCCTTCGCCAGATTGGATAGGTTTTATTGCTTTCGACATCACTGTAATATTGCGAAAGGCTGTTTTATTACCCCAACTGTTTTTTCTGATCATTGTCTTGTTACATGTAATGTGTTTATAGCCAATGTGAAGCCAAAGAGTGCATACTGGCATTTTAATACTTCCTTGTTCAGTGATGTGAATTTTAGAGATGTCTTTGTTTTTTTCTGGAATAATTTTCGATTAAGAAACCAATGTTTAAAAAATTTACGCCAGTCCACCACTGTGGAAAGGTTGAAGTGAAATTACTTTGTCAACAGTATACTTTCAGTGTCTCTCGGGACATCACTAGATTAATGAAAAAACTTGAATCTGAAATAATGGAGGCACAAGGGTTAGTGGAGGCTACTGGGGAGGGAGGACACATTGAGACATTTAAAACTAAGACATCGCTTCTTGCAGACTTGCTTGGCATTAAAGCACAAGGGGCTCTGGTCCGATCTCGTTATCAGAATCTAACGCAAATGGATGCCCCATCTAAGTTTTTCTTTAGTCTGGAAAAAAAGCATGGTCAGAGTCGCTATATTCACTCCTTACGGTCTGAAAATGGGCAAGAATTAACAAAGGTATCTGATATTAGAAAACGAGCTGTACAGTTTTATGACAAATTGTATAGGAGTGAATATAGAAAGGATGAGGTGTTATCTGCTGGTTTCTATGAAGGTCTGCCAAATGTCTTGGAGGACTCAAAGGCAGAGCTGGAGAGACCCCTTTCTGAGGAGGAACTTCTGAATGCTCTGAGGGGCATGGAGAGTGGAAAAACTCCTGGGATAGATGGACTCCCTGTTGAGTTTTATAAAGAATTTTGGGCTGTGCTGAGCGAGGATTTGCTGGCAGTCCTAAATGAAAGTTTGGTTGATGGCTCCTTGCCTCTGAGTTGCAGGAGAGCCGTGATCACACTACTACCTAAAAAAGGTGACCTGCAGGAGATCAAGAACTGGCGACCTGTGAGTCTGCTATGTTCTGACTTTAAGATCCTTTCTAAGACTCTGGCTAATAGACTGAGAAATGTGATGGGGCAGGTCATTCATCTTGACCAGACGTATTGTGTGCCGGGCAGGTCAATTACAGATAATGTCTGTCTCATACGGGATGTTTTAAGTGTCTCTAGTCTTTTAGGGGTAAACTTTGGGCTTATCTCTATACATCAAATTTCAGCTTATGCTGATGATGTAGTGATTATGATAAATGGGCAACAAGATATTAACCAGCTGTTTTTTATTGTTAATGATTTTAGGAAAATTTCATCTGCAAAGGTTAATTGGGAGAAGAGTGAAGCACTGGCTGTTGGAAAATGGGAGAAAGGGCTTCCAAATTTGCCTGGTGGGATGATTTGGAGGAAGGACGGTTTTAAATATCTAGGAGTATATATTGGGGATTTAAATATCCAACAAAAGAATTGGGAAGGGGTGATTGAAAAACTAGAAGGAAAATTGAAGAAATGGAAATTGATTAATTCGCAATTATCATTTAGAGGAAGAGTTTTAATAATCAACAATTTGGTCACTTCTACATTGTGGCATAGATTATCATGTGTGGATCCACCTGTTGGATTACTGTCTCGGTTACAGACGATTCTGGTGAATTTTTTTTGGGACGGTCTCCACTGGGTTCCTCAAAGTGTTCTTTTCCTTCCAAAAGAGGAGGGGGGACAAGGTTTGGTACACCTTCCAAGTAGACATGCAACTTTTCATTTGCAGTTCATTCAGAGATTCCTTACTGGCCCTATGGATCTGGTGTGGAGAAAGATGACAGAAGTAATTTTACATACAGTGGATGGACTTGGACTGGATGCGGGACTGTTCTTAATAGATGTTAAACAACTACGTTTGGCTGGACTGCCTCAATTTTATTGTGGACTTTTTAAAGTGTGGGGACTTTAAAATGTTTGCAGGTTGGAGGGGATACAATCTTTGCATTGGTTACTAGAGGAACCCCTCATCAAAGGAGCACGGATGGACATTGCTGGTGGGAGTTTTCCAGGACTTATGCAGATACTGTGTGCTTCAAAGTTGGTGACACTGAAGCATCTAGTTGATGTGGCCGGACCTGAGCTGAGCGATTTAAATGCAGTTGCTGCTTTCTTGGGTCAGAGGTCAGCTCGCATCATGTTGAATAGGTGGAAAACTAGGTTGACAAATGAGGAATTGTTATTATTGAAGGACTTTAAGAATGGAGATATGTTTTTGGATATAGCAGATCCTTTTCCAAGACTGGGGATTAGACCAGATATGGAAGGAATGTCAGGTCCTTTGTTGGATCTCAATGAATTGGAAAATTTAGAGTTGGGTGAAGCGAAAGGGAAAAGGCTGTATAAATGTTTTGTGAAGGTCTTTAATAAAGGGACTTTAAATGGGAGGGTTGGTACAGTATGGAGGGATAAACTTGGGTTGAATGAGGAAATTAAGCCAGTCTGGAGAGTGCTGTACAAACCACCATTGATAAAGCGATCTGGTGACTTACAATGGAGAATATTACATGGGGCTGTGGCTGTTAATGCATTTGTTTCAGTCATTAATTCAAATGTTGATGATAAATGTGTGTTTTGCGGATCTAGAGAAGCTATTTTTCACTGTTTTTTAGAGTGTGTAAGGCTTCAAGTGCTTTTTAACTTGTTGGATTTGTTATGTGGTAAATGTGGGGAACAGTTTACACCGGTTGGGTTTATTCTGGGGGCGGGGTACAATCAAAAACAAAAGGTGAAATGGCAGTTGCTCAATTTTCTGTTCGGGCAGGCAAAACTTGTAATTTATAAAACAAGGAAAAACAGAATGGAGAATAGGCGTGGTCAAGAGATTACATCTCTATTTAAGGCTTTTGTCAAATCAAGGATTGTTGTGGAATTTAAGTATTATAAAGCAATGAAAGATATGGAAACTTTTAGACTACAGTGGTGTTATAACTCTATTTTCTGTACGGTGGTGGAGGAGGAATAAATTTTTGATCTTGTGTGGAACTGAAACTTGTTTTGTATAACTATGATTGAATAAAGTTTATTATTAAAAATCAAAAAATCTCTCTCTCTCTCTCTCTCTCTCTCTCTCTCTAGCTGAGCCATTTAAATAGTTCAGTTTTGGTTTTTAATAGCAAATTGGTCATTATTTAGTTTCCTTTCTTGATTAATTTAATTTAGAAATATGATTGGAACATCTTTTTGTTGTTAAATTCAAATTTTAGTTTTTTTAAATACCAAGCGGCCAGCGCAAATTTGATCAGTTTATCCTTCTCAAATAAATAACTAAATAATTAACGTCATAATATTTTAAGAATAAAGTCAAAATTACGATCATGAAATCGTTACATTGCCTGAAGTTAAAGTTAAAATTACACCTGTATACTCTGCCAAAAAAATAATAATAATAAGTGTGGCATCCAACCTGTCATTCTTCACATTTAACACGAAAAACAACACAAATATTTTGCATATAAATATAATATATCAACCAGTGGAATATTACGTTATTATTTCAGCAAAAAACGAATAATTTGAATGCAGGGAGCTCGTCACGGCTTCATTAATGGGAACCAGGACGTGAATGCGGCAGAGAAGCACTCTGGAGTGCATCGTTTTGTTAGCTTTGGTTTACTATGAGTTGTTTGGGACGCTGTAACAAACGGTTACAAAATGTTAATTGCTTAACATCTATTGTTCACGCAATCAGCCTGCACGTATCAGAAGTTCCGTTCTCCGGCGTGGTTAGTGCTCTTGTGCCGCGCCCGAGTGCCGACAGCGCAGTTTGTGTGCAAGCACGGAACAGAAGATGCTCTAAAATAAAACAAACAAATATCCTGTTGATCTGTGCATCTGTACTCCAGTATATAAATTCAATATAGATTAATTATTGCTAAAGTTACTTGCCAAGAAAGGTAGTTTGACATCACTTACATTTTGGCGGTGGGCGGAGATTGCTCTAGGCCAGTGGTTTTCAAACTTTTTACACCAAGTACCACCTCAGAAAATATTTGGCTTTCCAAGTACCACTATTATGACCAACATTAAAATGCATTATAAATGGCTGCCCACTGCTCCGGGTGTGTGTTCACGGTGTGTGTGTGTGTGTGTGTGTGTGTGTGTGTGTGTGTGTGTGCACTTTGGATGGGTTAAATGCAGAGCACAAATTCCGAGTATGTCACGTCACTTTCAGTAGCACCATACACAGTAAAAAAACGAGTCAGTTTTAATCCTTATAAGGATATTTATTATTGTCAGCCTCTTAAACTATAGTAAATACACAGTTTGAACATGAAAACTGCACCGTGCTTACTTACCACGTAAATAAAAAACGTAATTATTAAATTAAAATATATTGTACCTAAAAGTGAAATAAAAACTGTACTGTACTTAAATAAAAATGTATCATACTTATGTAACCCCCCCGGGTCCACACCATCACACCGAGCGGGTCTCGAACCCGGGATTCCGGCGCGGGAGGCGGGCGCTCTAACAAGGAACGCCAAAGGCTACAGCCTCTAGCGGCAGTCGCTAGAGCGCCTCTTTTTGAGGTCAGGAGAGTGAGGTTTACACACCGCCCTTACTGGCATACACATCTGTTACATTTACTTAACATTTAAGTACAGTAACTTAGTTTTTATTTAACTTTAAGCAGCTACAATACATTTTCATTTAATCTTTAAGCACAGTTTTTACTTCACTTTTAAATAAAAAAGTACTTGATAAAAAAAACACACAGGCTGTATATGTAGCTGCAAGTAACAACAATCAGGTTACGTTTCCACCAAAGCCAGCTGAAAACACCCAGGTGTGAGCGCTTGAGAGGGCAGCGTATTTTTGAGACGCTGCGGTTGCTATGATATGGAATATCCGCTGAAGTAATATTTCTCCAAGCATTATTTTTCATAACTATTATTGTACTGCGGCAATTCCATCTGGTAAAGACATAAATACTCAGAGACAAGCAATATTAACTTCTCCATTGCTTTTCAGTCGTAGTACAAGCAGGGTGTGACGGTATTAGTCCCGCCCCTCCTCCACTGTGATTGGCTAGCTGACTAAAAAGTGTCAGTGATGAATGCTAACATTCTTAAATTCTCGGTGCCAAGAAAAAAACGCCCGAGTGCTCAGCATTAAAAAGACGCTCCTATTTAAAACAATTTTTAAAAAATCGCTTTGGTGGACACGCGGCCTGATTTATATTTAATTCTGAGATTCCTCTGCGTACCACTAGAGGAAGCTCACGTACCACACTTTGAGAACCACTGCTCTAGGCCACAGAGTGTTGAGCTCAGACAGGCTGCATCGAGCCAAATAGTGCATTTAAAAATTAAATAATTTCACCTGTATTATTTATTCACCAATAAATAATGTCACATTTAAATAGTATGTTTGTTTGCATAATATATCTATATTTTTTTATATAATTATCGGCAAATCTGTTTTGAAAATGGCCGATATCGATAATCGTAAAAATGCTTAATATCGGCGCCGATAATCGGCCCTAACACACACACAGACACCCACACACAGACACAGACAATCACACGCACTCACAGACACTCACATACAGACACACACACTCTGAGTAATGGCCGTGTGTGTCACAGGTTCCGGTACGATCAGGACGAGTTTCCCGCTATGCTGCACGGGGTGAAGTCACGCGCGCAGTCTTACGACACCTGGGCCAGGAGGGTCACGGAGGCGTTGGCGGCCGACAGCAAGACCAAGAAAGGTCAGACAGCACTCTGAGTGGCCACTTTAGTCCACACCCGCAGGGTCTAAACGGGTCGCTGGTGCTCCACAGATCTGATCGAGCTGAAGGTGCTGCTGGAGGACGCGGAGGACCGGAAGTACCCCGAGAACGGCCTGCTGTGCAGCCTGAGAGACACGGTGAAGGAGGCCGAGACCTGCTCGTCTGTAGCTCAGCTGCTGCTCAGCCACAAGCAGAGGCTCAGGTCAGCCGCAGCACACCTGACACACCTGTATGACAATGTCCTGTCCTTCAGCCCTAATGTGTATGTGTGTGTGTGTTAAGAAGAGAGCGTCCCGAGAGCGAGGCCAGCAGCAAGCTGACGGTGGAGGAGCTGAAGGTGTTTGTGGAGCAGCTCTACCGCCTGCCCTGCATCATCAGCCAGGCCCGGCATGTCAAGGTGCGTTTCCGCGGGTCTTCAAAAACCCTTCAGCTTAACTTACAAAGTCTTAAATTGTACAAGAAATTCTTAATTATGATTTAAGGGGTCTTAGATTTTGGGGCGGAATGACCAGAACTGCGGCTCTGGCATGTGTGTGAGGTCTTAAATCGGCTCTGGTGTGTGTCTGAGGTCCGATATATGCTCTGGTGTGTGTGTGTGAGGTCCGATATCTGCTCTGGTTGTGTGTGTGACATCCGATATCGGCTCTGGTGTGTGTGAGGTCTGATATTGGCTCTGGTGTGTGTGTGTGTGTGAGGTCCGATATCTGCTCTGATTGTGTGTGTGACATCCGGTATCGGCTCTGGTGTGTGTCTGAGGTCCGATATCTACTCTGGTGTGTGTGTGTTTGAGGTCCGATATCTGCTCTGGTGTGTGTGTCTGAGGTCCGATATCTGCTCTGGTTGTGTGTGTGAGGTCTGATATTGGCTCTGGTGTGTGTGAGGTCTGATATCGGCTCTGGTGTGTGTGTGAGGTCTGATATCGGCTCTGGTGTGTGTTTAAGGTCTGATATCGGCTCTCGTGTGTTTTTAAAGTCTGATATCGGCTCTGGTGTGTGAGTGTGAGGTCTGATATTGGCTCTGGTGTGTGTGTGAGGTCTGATATCGGCTCTGGTGTGTGTGAGGTCTGATGTCTGGTGTGTGTGTGAGGTCTGATATCGGTCTGGTGTGTGTGAGGTCTGATAACGGCTCTGGTGTGTGTGTGAGGTCTGATATCAGCTCTTGTGTGTGTGTGAGGTCTGATATCGGCTCTGGTGTGTGTGAGGTCTGATATCAGCTCTGGTGTGTATGTGTGTGTGAGGTCTGATATCGGCTATGGTGTGTTTAAGGTCTGATATCGGCTCTGGTGTGTGTGAGGTCTGATGTCGGCTCTGGTGTGTGTGTGAGGTCTGATATCGGTCTGGTGTGTGAGGTCTGATAACGGCTCTGGTGTGTGTGTGTGTGAGGTCTGATATCAGCTCTTGTGTGTGTGTGTGAGGTCTGATATCGGCTCTGGTGTGTGTGAGGTCTGATATCAGCTCTGGTGTGTATGTGTGTGTGAGGTCTGATATCGGCTATGGTGTGTTTAAGGTCTGATATCGGCTCTGGTGTGTTTGTGTGTGTGTGAGGTCTGATATCGGCTCTGTGTGTAAGGTCGGATATCAGCTCTGGTGTGTGTGTGTGTGTGTGTGTATCGGCTCTGGTGTGTGTGTGTGAGGTCTGATATCGGCTCTGGTGTGTGTGTGAGGTCTGATATCGGCTCTTGTGTGTGTGTGTGTGTGTGTGTGTGTGTGAGAGAGGTCTGATATTGGCTCAGATATAGGCTCTGGTGTGTGTTTAAGTTCTGATATTGGCTCTGGTGTGTGTGAGGTCTGATATCGGCTCTGGTGTGTGTTTAAGTTCTGATATCGGCTCTGGTGTGTGTGTGACGTCTGATATCGGCTCTGGTGTGTGTGAGGTCTGATATCTGCTCTCGTGTGTGTTTAAGGTCTGATATCGGCTCTGGTGTGTGTGTGTGAGGTCTGATATCGGCTCTGGTGTGTGTGTGTGAGGTCTGATATCGGCTCTGGTGTGTGTGTGTGTGAGGTCTGATATCGGCTCTGGTGTGTGTGTGTGTCTGATATCGGCTCTGGTGTGTGAGGTCTGATATCGGCTCTGGTGTGTGTGTGTGAGGTCTGATATCGGCTCTGGTGTGTGTGAGGGTGTGTGTGTGTGTGTGTGTGTGTGTGTGTGTGAGGTCTGATATCGGCTCTGTGTGTGTGTGTGAGGTCTGATATCGGCTCTGATGTGTGTGTGTGAGGTCTGATATTGGCTCTGGTGTGTGAGGTCTGATATCGGCTCTGTGTGTGTGTGTGTGTGTGTGTGTGAGAGGTCTGATATGTGTGTGTGTGTGTGTGTGTGTGTGTGTGTGTGTGTGTGTGAGGTCTTATATTGGCTCTGGTGTGTTTACGGTCTGATATCGGCTCTGGTGTGTGTGTGTGTGTGTGTGTGTTAGAGGTCTGCACGGGCTCAAAACTGAAGCCCGAACCCGGCCCGTACCCGAGATCATCCGACCCGACCCGAGCGGCACAGTTAAATTTAGAGCCCGAACCCGACCCGAAATTTAAATCAGACATAAGCTCTTAAATAAGATTGCATTTATTTTAATGAATTAATCATTTATTTGAGAGAGAGAGAGAGACCGAGCGAGCGAGAGACCGAGGAAAGTTGCGCGTGCATGTGAACCTGCTTCTGCGCGTCTCTCTCTACAAGCAATGAGGCTTAGTTACTTCAAAAACAACGATTTTGCCGCCTCATTGCAGATAAATATAATGTTGTGACTTGCGAGTCAGTAGCCTGTCGAAGCTATTTTACTAATAAAAGTTTCCGTGCTGTTTGTGCGCGATCTCTGATATGTGTGTGCGTGCGTCTATGAAAGCAGCGAAGCCTCTGCATATAGTTTTGGTTTAGCTACAAACCCGACCCGAGCCCGAAGCTATCCATTAAACATTAACCCGAAACTAGGGGTCGACCGATATGTGTTTTTCAGGGCCGATACCGATACCGATTATTACAGATCAAGTAGACCGATAACCGATATTTTGAACCGATATACGTGTCTGGTGTAAAAATGAAAATGAATGCCAAAATTAATAATAACAAGAGCTCTGACAAAAAAACGTTCTTTAAATGCTTTTACACATGTCTTTAATTCTGAAAACTGTTAATAACAACAACATTAAATAAACAGTAATATTAATAATATTAATAATAACATAAGTACAGAGATCACCCAGAAGCATTCTGTAAACATTTTGTAAAACTTAAAGTAAACGTATTTAGCGTATTGTGATTATTCTCAACAAAAGTTGTAATAATTGTTGTAGTTGTATTACGTATACAGTAATATATTCGGCTAAACCGAACTTATATTTTGACAGGTTGCCATGAGGACCTTTTAAGTTTCTGTAGCCTATGTATATATGATATGACGATCATTTTACTCAAATGAAACGGTCAAATGCTCGTGAAGTGACTCTGCGAGCAGTTCTGGGGATGTTGTTCATGTATTTATGTCCTCATTTAGTGAGACGGCAGACGCTGAAGTCACCATGAGCATCACGCTTCAGTATGTATGTGTGTGCAGTAAATGAAACCGCACGCCTGTGTCATTCATTAACAGAGATGCAGAACATGCAGGATTCATATTTAAAGTGTTTTGGCTTAATATTTATAGATACTAGTCCATAGCGAGTCGATTTAAGTGTACTGACCTACTTTTGATTAATTCATCCAAACTTGACACATTCCGTGACATTCCGCGTTATACGGTAAATTCCATTATATGACTGCATTGATTCCGCCCGCATTTTCCGCGCGGACATCATGGGTTATATTGAGGTGTTTTGCAACTTCAGCAACGTCTGCTGCTGCTTTACCTTTGAGAGACAACTGATGCGTGATCACTGAGGCAGCTCCAGTTAGCATGTGCTTTCGGTGTGAGACTGCCTTCAGTTTTCCGCGTTGATTGGTCGGACTCGTGACTCCCTACATATCAGATGAGCGGTGGGCGGAGATTGCTCTCAGAGATTGAGAGATCGCCTCACTCTCACAGAGTGTTGAGCTCAGACAGGCTGCATCGAGCCAAATAGTGCATTTAAACATTAAATAGTTTCACCTGTATTATTTATTCACCAATAAATAATGTCACCTGTAAATAGTATGTTTGTTTGCATAAAAAAAAAAAAGTAAAAAAAATTATCGGCAAATCTGTTTTTAAAATGGCCGATATCGATAATCGGTAAAATGCTTAATATCGGCGCCGATAATCGGTCGACCCCTACCCGAAACCCGAAAGTATTTCGGGACCCGCGGGTTCGGGTCGGGTAGCAGACCTCTAGTGTTTGTGAGGTCTGATATCGGCTCTGATATTGGCTCTGGTGTGTTTAAGGTCTGATATCGGCTCTGGTGTGTGTGTGAGGTCTGATATCGGCTCTGGTGTGTGTGAGGTCTGATATCGGCTCTGGTGTGTGTGAGGTCTGATATCGGCTCTGGTCTGTGTGAGGTCTGATATCGGCTCTGGTGTGTGTGTGAGGTCTGATATCGGCTCTCGTGTGTGTTTAAGGTCTGATATCGGCTCTGGTGTGTGTGTGTGAGGTCTGACATCGGCTCTGGTGTGTGTGTGTGAGGTCTGATATCGGCTCTGGTGTGTGTGTGTGAGGTCTGATATCGGCTCTGGTGTGTGAGGTCTGATATCGGCTCTGTGTGTGTGTGTGTGTGTGTGTGTGTGTGTGTGTGAGGTCTGATATCGGCTATAGTGTGTGTGTGTGTGTGTGTGAGGTCTTATATTGGCTCTGGTGTGTTTACGGTCTGATATCGGCTCTGGTGTGTGTGTGTGTTAGAGGTCTGCACGGGCTCAAAACTGAAGCCCGAACCCGGCCCGTACCCGAGATCATCCGACCCGACCCGAGCGGCACAGTTAAATTTAGAGCCCGAACCCGACCCGAAAATGTGAACCTGCTTCTGCGCGTCTCTCTCTACAAGCAATGAGGCTTAGTTACTTCAAAAACAACGATTTTGCCGCCTCATTGCAGATAAATATAATGTTGTGACTTGCGAGTCAGTAGCCTGTCGAAGCTATTTTACTAATAAAAGTTTCCGTGCTGTTTGTGCGCGATCTCTGATATGTGTGTGCGTGCGTCTATGAAAGCAGCGAAGCCTCTGCATATAGTTTTGGTTTAGCTACAAACCCGAACCCGACCCGAGCCCGAAGCTATCCATTAAACATTAACCCGAAACCCGAAAGTATTTCGGGACCCGCGGGTTCGGGTCGGGTAGCAGACCTCTAGTGTTTGTGAGGTCTGATATCGGCTCTGATATTGGCTCTGGTGTGTTTAAGGTCTGATATCGGCTCTGGTGTGTGTGTGAGGTCTGATATCGGCTCTGGTGTGTGTGTGAGGTCTGATATCGGCTCTGGTGTGTGTGAGGTCTGATATCGGCTCTGGTGTGTGTGTGAGGTCTGATATTGGCTCTGATGTTGTTCTCTGCACCACAGGAGCTGCTGGAGAGCGTGCAGCACTTCCACGATCAGGCACAGGTGGCGCTGGCCGACAGAACGCCGGACTCCGGGAAGCTGCAGGCGCTGCTGGAGCTGGGCTCGGGGCTGGAGCTCGAGCTGCCGGAGCTGCCCCGGCTCAAACAGGAGCTACAGCAGGCACGCTGGCTAGATGAGGTGCGGCTGACACTGGCTGAGCCGCAGCGCCTCACACTGGAGCTGATGAAGCGGCTGATCGACTCCGGCGTGGGCCTGCCGCCCCATCACGCTCTGGAGAAGGCCATGGCCGAGCTGCAGGAGCTGCTGACTCTGTCCGAACACTGGGAGGAGCGGGCACGAGCCTGCCTGCAGGCCAGGTGACCCTCAAACCCAGTCCTACTGAGACCTACACCGACCGCCGTCATTAACATCTGAGAACTGAACAAACCAGCTCTCCATTCATCTGTGCTCTGATAGGACTATATTTGAAAATCTGTATTCTGTGTGCAAAAAAAATCTGAATATTGAGAAAATTGGCTCCAAATGAAGTTCTTAGCAATGCATATTACTAATCAAAAATTAAGTTTTTATATATTTACGGTTCTAAATATCCTCATGGAACATTCTCATGATTTTTGGCATAAAATATAAATGTATCATTTTGACCAATACAGTGTATTGTTGGCTATCGCTACAAATATACCTGTGCTACTTATGGCTGCTTTTGTGCTCCAGGGTCACTATATAGCAGTCTTGTGTTGTTGTGTAATTCTGTCATCTCTCCGAAGGCCTCGTCACAGTCTGCTGACGCTGGAGAGCATCGTGATGGAGGCCAAGAATATCCCAGCGTACCTGCCCAATGTTCTGGCCCTCAGAGACGCCCTGCACAAAGCCAAAGAGTGGACGGCCCGAGTGCAGGCCATTCAGGTGACCGTGTGCTTCATAGGGTCATGCCTAAACACATCTGTTTACATTTATTAATTTTGCCTACGAATGAGGAATACGACAAACTGCTAGAGGCAGTAAACACAAGAAATCAAGCAATGGTGCAAGCTAAGAACAGTCTCCTGAATGTCGCCAGAGATTCTGCATTAGAGTAGACACAAGACATGCATGCATTAGGGTCATGTGACTCTTTGAGATAATGTTTGAACAGCTCTGGCTAGTTCAGAGATGTTTCTGAACAGGTCAAGGGTATGAATGCTGTGGAAGAGATTGTCATTGTGACCGTCTCATCAGTGTTGATTCAGCTTTATTGTAGCACTTCATGTGACCCATGCCTCAATCTCTTTACGAGCAGAACGGCAGAACCTACTCCTACCTGGAGCAGCTGGAGGGTCTGTTAGCCAGAGGACGCTCCATCCCCGTCAGATTAGAGGCTCTGCCACAGGTGGAGTCACAGGTGTCTTCTGCCAGAGCCTGGACGGAGAGAACCGGCCGCACCTTCCTGAAGAAGAACTCCACCTACACCCTGCTGCAGGTGAGAGACGGACACACACACACACATACACACACACTACTAGAACCGGCCGCACCTTCCTGAAGAAGAACTCCACCTACACCCTGCTGCAGGTGAGAGACGGACACACACACACACACACACACACACACACACACACACATACACTACTAGAACCGGCCGCACCTTCCTGAAGAAGAACTCCACCTACACCTTGCTGCAGGTGACACAAATAAACACACACATTACTGCAGATACACACAACATACAAACTCACACACTAGGCCTGAAACGATAAGTCGACATTATCGACAACATCAACAATAAAAAAATATATATATATTTTTGTTGTCGAGTAGTGGCTTGATCTTATGGCGCTTTTCCACTGCATGGTACGGCACGGTACAGTTCAGTACGGTCCACTTTTGGGGGGTTTTCCACTGGGTACAGTACCTGGTACCTGGTACTTTTTTAGTACCACCTCGGCCGAGGTTCCAAGCGATCCGTACCATTACCAAAACGTGACGTGTAAACTCTGCTGATCACTGATTGGCTGGAGAGAATCATCATTACTGCGTCACTGAACTTGTGACACGAGACCCCACATAGACCCGCTAGATTTAAACCAGCACAGCCAGCGAAGGAGCGGACGCAACTTCTGTTTAAACAAACCCACCTTTTTGTATTAACCAAAAAAGTAGCTGTTTCGTGCTCTGTTGGGGAAGAACAGACGTTCCTCTCGTTGATAGCCAAGGAGCAGATCCAGAGAGAGCTTGATGGGGCGACGCTGAAAGAAAAAGCCTTATGTATATTTTTAGAGTATGTTTTCTGTTTATATTTTTACCTTTGTATCTGTGTTTTTCGTCAATTAAAAACAATCTGATCGAATAAGTGTACCTCCAGACTATATTAAATATGTATTATTGTATGAGCACGTAATTAACCTCTTGAAAAAGACAAATTATTAATGCCACGATGATACAAACAACACATAAATAAAAAAACAAGGGATACATTGATCATTTTGAAATAATATTCAAAAGTTTATTGATAATTCACAGGACATTCTACATGAATAGTTAACTATTCAAGTAACGCAGCACACCTGCACAAACATCCCTGCCCTCCTCCTCTACAGCCTGTGGTACTGCCACCGCAGTCTCTGCTGCTGGGGGTGAATCCCAAGCATTTTCATAGGCCTCTCCATGAGCCGTGCCGAACCGAGTTGTACCACGCAGTGGAAAAGCGCCATTATATGAGCTAATGTAAGAGCCTGCAATGATGCGGTTTGACCAGTGTGTGGCGCTGTAGCGCAAAACAATAATTCAGCCCTCCTGGATGCTATTCAAGTGAAGAAGACAGTGCTTCAGTGCAAACAGAGCGGCATTTAGATGAATATGTAAATATATGCTGCACTTTTATCTCAGTAATGACATAAACACAACAAAAACTGACAGCGGTGAGAAAGCATCTGATTACAGTGATGTGTATGTTTGTTCAGGACTCCAGTAAAGTCCAGTCACATTTATTTATACAGTAATTTATACAATAGATATCCTCAAATCAAGCAGCTTTACAACATTAAACATGAAAAACCAGAGTCAGTGATGCTTTCAGTTAGAATTACAAATTGATTTTCTGTTATAAAGCAGCGCTCCAGTGTGGAGCTAGCTAATGATACAATCTTTGTGTTAGTGGGGAAAACATGATTTAATTAAAGTGATAGTTTGATAATCAAAATAGTCCTGAGCTAGATCAAGCTATTACTATCACTTATTGATTTTCCAGAGATCAAAGCTGGATCTAGCTCGCGGCTGTTTTGATTAACCCACAGAAAGACCTCCGTTCTTCTTTTTGTTGACAGCAGCAGATTTATAAATGATGTTTGCATGCATCACAGTGTCAAATGCCTTTAAAAATCATAATAATGGGACTGAGCACCTGACGAGTAACACTGTTTCAGTGCAGATTTCCCTCGTGCTTTAGACTTTGAACCCTGACGCTGCGAGCTAATTCAGCGCTGTTAGAAAACATAACATTATGCAGTTTATTGAGGCCATTTTGAGATTTCAATCTTCATACAGTAACCAGCAATAAAGCCGCCTCTTCCTCTTCTCATCGGAGACATGAGATGCAGTGCTAAGCAGTCTCTCGCTGTCGGTTCTTGTAATGATTCCTGTTTCTTTCTCGGACAGTTTTAAATGCTTTCACACTGTTCACATGGTACAATTCGGTATAATTTATTTGGTCTTTTTTTTTTGTACTATTTCCGTCTAAACTATGTCGGTTGCTGAACATTTGGTGCATCCCTACTGTTAAACATGATGTTTTCCTCCGTACTTTAGTCTCATTTTCCAGTACAAATAGCTGAATGTTCTTAAATCAAGAAGCAAAGAAAGCCTTTGTCTTAAGAAAGGAAGTCTTGTTTTCTGAGAAGTAGATTAAAATGACATGAGTTTATATTAAAAACAAATACCTGCTGGTGGGAGAGGTCAGCTGCTGAGTGACCCGGTGATGTTCATCTTTACTCACCTGTGGTTGATCTCTCCAGGTGCTCAGTCCACGTGTGGACATCGGCGTGTATGGCACCAGCAAGAGCAAGCGCAAGCGTGTGAAAGAGCTGCTGGAGAAGGAGCACGGCCTGGAGCTGGATGCTCTGAGCGTCCTGGAGGACACACGTGACCCCGCAGCCGTGGTGGCCGCCTTCAAAGCCCGAGAGCAGCAGGAGCTGGTGGCCATCCACTCGCTGCGCGCCGCCAACCTGGCCAAGATGGCCCTCGTGGAGCACATCGAGGAGGTGAAGTTCTGCCTGTGCCGCAGGACGGCCAGCGGCTTCATGCTGCAGTGCGAGCTGTGCCGGGACTGGTTCCACGGCGCCTGCGTGCCCGTACCCAAAGCCGGCTCGCAGAAGAAGCTGGTGTCCGGCAGCAAGGAGTGCAAGTTCCTGTGCCCATTATGCCAGCGCTCGCGGCGGCCGCGTCTGGAGACCATCCTGTCCCTGCTGGTGTCTCTGCAGAAGCTGGCGGTGCGGCTGCCCGAGGGAGAGGCGCTGCAGTGTCTGACCGAGAGAGCCATGGGCTGGCAGGACCGCGCTCGACAGGCCCTGGCCACCAACGAACTCTCTTCCGCCCTGGCCAAGCTCTCAGTGCTCAGCCAGCGCATGGTGGAGCTTGCTGCCCGGGAGAAGACCAAGAAGATCATCAACGCTGAGCTGCAGAAGGCCGCCGCCAACCCCGACCTGCAGGCACGTCACTTCAGATACTCGCGTCTGATCCAATAAGAGCGCTCCGAGACTAACTTGTGTTTGCTTTCAGGGGCACATCCAGACCTTTCAGCAAGCCGGCTTCAGCAGGGCCACGTCGCCACGACCCTCCATGGACTACAACGACGAAGAGACGGACTCAGACGAGGACATCAGAGAGACCTATGGATATGACGTCAAGGTACGTGAATACTTTCACACATGGTCAACATCACCTCGTCAGACGAAGATCATCTTAAAGGGGTCATGAACTGCCTTTTTTAATTCTGTACTGTTCTCTGAGGTTCAGTTACAATGTTATCAAGATTTTTATATGAAAACATCAGAATTAAGAAGTAATAGGCTGTTTCTGTCCTGTTTTATCCTCCCCATCAGAACGCTCTGTTTGAGTAGACGTGGAGGATTGTAGACTCGGTAGTGAACGGCCACTGCTGTGATTGGGCTAAACAGGCAGTAGAATCGGTGGGCGGGGCTAAACAGGCAGCTATGTAGAGTCGTGGGTGGGGTTAAAAGGCAGCGATGTTGAATCGGTGGGTTGAGCTAAACAGACAGCGATGTAGAAGCAAGCATTGATCATCTTGGTGATCATCTCGGAGGTGGTGCTTATCTACACTATTACATCATAAAGTAGAACATTCCACAAGCTGTTGTATTGGTTTCAATATTCTGTTTGTAGACTGAGAAAGTTTTGAGCTCTGGGAAACTTACAGGATGTTTTTATAGTACAGTGACCTCTTATATGTCAAAAGATCAAGGCAGGGTAGGTTTCTCAGTTCATGACTCCTTTATTGTGATGCGGTTGTCCTGCTGCTCATCTCAATCTCTGTGTTTCTCTCCTCAGGACTCAGGTGAGGTGAAGCCGTACTTGTTCTGTGACGAGGAGATTCCTGTGAAGTCGGAGGAGGTGGTAAGTCACATGTGGCCGACGACCATGCCATCTTTCTGCGCTGAGCACGCGTACTCCTCTGCTTCAAAGGCCTGTCCTCAGAGTAAGACGCCACTGCACACTTACACATGTATACACAGAAGAGTCCTGTACTAGCCTGATCTCCGTCGACCTCCTCAGATCCAGCGCCGCCACGCAAGCAGCCCAGGAAGACGCCGCTGGTGCCACGCAGCCTGGAGCCTCCGGTGCTGGAGCTCTCCCCGGCGGCCAAGGCCCGGCTGGAGGAGCTGATGATGGAGGGAGACCTGCTGGAGGTGTCTCTGGACGAGACGCAGCACATCTGGAGGATCCTGCAGGCCACACACCCGCCCTCAGAGGACAAGTTCCTGCAGGTCATGGAGGTGAGAGATACGCTTTCACTGCACACACTCGTGTTTCTTGTGTCCACGCATTGACCTCTGTACGCTCCCGCAGCCTGCAGACACTCTACTGGACAAACCCATCAAGCTGAAGTTGAAGGACGCGGAGAAGAAGAGGAAGAGGAAACTGGAGAGAGCTGAGCAGCAGCTGCTTCTGGAGGGATGCTCCAAGTCCAAAGGCATCAAGCGGGTGCTCAAGACCAAGAAGAAGAAGCTGAGCCCAGACAAGTCCCGCGAGCTGAAGCAGCTGGCCAAGCGGCTCGCCAAAGAAGAGAAGGAGCGCAAGAGGAAAGCCAAGGCCGAGTTCCCCAAGGACGCTCCGGAGAAGAAGAGCCAGAAGATTCTGGACATCCCTTCCAAGTACGACTGGTCCGGAGCGGAGGACTCCAACGACGAGTACGCCGTCTGCGCTGCCAAGAACTGCCAGCGGCCCTGCAAGGATAAGGTGAGTGATCGTCTCCTGTAGTCTGAGCGAGTCAGCCGTGAGTGTTGTTCACTGTGTTTCCTCTGTGTTCAGGTGGACTGGGTCCAGTGTGACGGCGGCTGTGACCAGTGGTTTCATCAGGTGTGTGTGGGGGTGTCCTGTGAGATGGCCGAGAGTGAAGACTACATCTGCTCGGCCTGCTCGCGTAAAGCCACCGCAGACACTGTGGTGCTGTCCTCGCCAGTGGTCCCAGCGACCGACCCCTCAGAGAGCAGTTAACCTCACAAACACACCAGCTGCTGCGTCCGATAGATTGAGCCCTTTATCACTATAGTCCTGGAGGAGCCACCGGATGCATCAAGACTGAATGAACACGATTAACCTAAACTAGCGAACTAACCCAAGTCCAGAGCTGATCTGCTGCGTCACCATGAGATCCTGTAACGATGAACTTCCTGTTCGGACCAAGTCTCTGTCCTCAGCATACAGAGGACGGGGCATGTAATGGTTGTATTTAGTGAATTATTTATTATGTACGTCGATTTTAAACAGTTCATGATGGGGAGGTCTTTTTATTAGCTTTTGTCAAATAAAGAAAGAGGATTGATGATACATATCAAATTTATGAATTTCACTGCTAATAAAGCATTCTCTTCTGTGTAATGTTCAGAAGAAATACTTACATACATTGAGGCTGTGAGATACTTGACCACTCCGGTCATCAACATAGTTAACAATAATGCAGCGTGATGTAACTTACAAATCTGAAACACAATGTCAAACAAATCAACCAAAGATATGAGGATTTTGAGAGTGAAAACATAATTCCATGACTGAACAAGTACATACACTGATCTGCCACAACATTAAAACCCCTTACAGGTGAAGTGTGTGTGTGTGTATATATTTATATATATATATATATATATATATATATATATACATATACTTACTGGCCACTTTATTAGATACACCTTGCCAGTACTGGGTTGGACCCACTTTTGCCTTCAGAACTGCCTTAATTCTTCGTGGCATAGATTCAACAAGGTTTTGGAAACATTCCTCAGAGATGTTGGTCCATATTGACATGATAGCATCACGCAGTTGCTCCAGATTTGTCGTCTGCACATCCATGATGTGAATCTCCCCTTCCACCACATCCCAAAGGTGCTCTATTGGATTGAGATCTGGTGACTGTGGAGGCCATTTGAGAAAAGTGAACTCATTGTCATGTTCAAGAAACCAGTCTGAGATGATTTGAGCTTTGTGACATGGTGCATTATCCTGCTGGAAGTACATCAGAAGATGGGTACACTATAGTCATAAAGGGATGGACATGGTCAGCAACAATACTCAGGTAGGCTGTGGTGATTAAATTATGCTTAATTGGTACTAAGGGACCCAAAGTGTGCCAAGAAAATATCCCCCACACCATTACACCACCACCATCAGCCTGAACCGTTGAGACAAGGCAGGATGGATCCATGCTTTCATGTTCTTTAATTTCTCAAGGGTGCGACTAACAAAAATCCGAGGGCGCACCTGTGCGACCAGCCGTTCGAGAAAAGAAAAAAAAGGTCTCCGCTACTCTGAAAGTCTCCCTGTGGTTCAACAACAGAGACACATTAGGCTCATATCGTGGTCTAAACCAATCAGAGATAGTGAAGGGCGGACCCCCCCCCCCCTCTGATTGGCCGTGGTCCAGATATTCCTGTACGTGTGTGTACGTCTGAAAATACTTGTGCTGCTGCAGTCAGACAGAGAGAGAGAGGTGAGTAGTAGAGATGCCCGCAGTGTTACCAACTTAGCGAGATTTAGCGCCTTCTTGGACAAACTTTAGTGAGTCCATGTGATCGTTGGTATTGCCGCGGCGGCGCGAGATCAGTGCGCACGCACCTCTCTCTCTGCATCTGCTCTGTTCAGTGAGCGTCTGAGAGGAGCAGCATGTTCAGTTAAAATAGATATTATCGCTTCTCTAATTTTACATGAAAATATAGCCGAAATCACAGCACAGGAATTGTCTTTGTCTTGTTTTATATTGTGTATTATTTGATTTCATCAGACAACGGCTTAATAAAATTATAAATTAGAATTTTTGTGCAGACTAGCTTCTTGGAAGGGAGAGCTGGTTAAAGGGATGTGTTTCAGTCACTTTTTCATATTTATCCTGTTGACTGACAAGAAAAACAGTAAAATATATAAAGTAAAACAGTTTTATTGAGAATTTGGCTGCGTTAAAATACAGTATGAGAATTAGAACAGAACAGTTATTTTTTTCTTTACTTTTAGTCATTTAGCAGACGCTTTTATCCAAAACGAATTACAAATAAGAAAAAGTAACTAAAATTAAAAGTTAAAACTATAAATATATATATACACATTTAAGAAGATAAAGAAATGAAATAAAAATAAAAAAATGCATACAACAACATTTCAAAACGAAACATTTAAATGAAAACAAAAAATAAAGCTAAAAACAAGTCAAAATATTAAAACAACAAAAGGTATGAGTATAATAATGATTCTAACATAACACTAAAGGCCTGTATACTTCTTTTTTACATAATTAATATTGGTTATAAAAATTGTAAATACTTTTTATGTATATATATATATATATATATATATATATAAGGTTTATTGAAATTATTTGGTAGTCTGAGGTGGGATGGGGGCGCTGGATTATTTTATAGGTTTAAGGGGGTTGAGAAGCACTGCACTAGAGCATCCCTTCATTCAGACACAGTGGAAGATCTGATCAGAGTCAGTGTAGAGGGTCAAGTCTGGAAGATGTTGGTGTTAGAGAGAGTGTGGTCAGCAGGTTTAGCCAAGGCCAAAGATCAAGAAGGACAAACTACAGGAGTTGGCCATCCGAGGGGCATGTGACCGCAATAGAGGATAGTCCATAAGACATTGAGCCATGAGATGTTCAGTTTGACGCCCTTAAAACACTTAATTTAGATTTTATTTTTATTTAATTTATCTTGAGATGTTTTAAGCTTAAATCTCAGCTCAGCTTTTCAGTAAGTTACCTTTCTTGTAGAATTATGCTTCAAATAAAGAACTTTATGTTGACCACATTGTTAGTTAATCGTTTACTAGTCAATATTGCCTATATATATGAACATTTTGGTGCACCTAACTTTTGTGCTGGTGCACCTAACAAAAAGAAGTTAGGCGCACCAGTGCAACCAGTGCAAAAAGTTAGTCTAGAGCCCTGCTTTTACAATCTTCTATTGTCCAGTTTTGGTGAGCCTGTGTGAATTGTATCCTCCGTGTGCTGTTCTTATCTGACAGGAGCAGCACCCGGTGTGGTCTTCTGCTGCTGTAGCCCATCTGCTTCAGGGTTCGACCTGTTGTGTGTTCAGAGATGGTATTCTGCATATCTTGGTTGTAACGAGTGGTTATTTGAGTTACTGTTGCCTTTCTATTATCTCTAACCAGTCTGCCCATTCTCCTCTGACATCAACAAGGCATTTTCGTCCACACAACTGCCGCTCACTGGATATTTTCTCTTACTCTACCAAGCAATTGAACAGGTGTACCTAATAAAGTGGCCGGTGAGTGTATATTAGGAGTATAACGATACATGTATTCATATTGAACCGTCCTGTATGAGGCTTTCGGTTAGGTACGCATTACAAACCCAACGATTCATTGGACTAATCCTATTACGTTTGGAAAATAAAAGAGCTTAAAGTGTGTAAAATGTATAATGTTGTCAGTGCCACTGCGCTTAAGCCACAGGTTATATTTGACGATTGCTAGAGATATTCAAAAAGATCAATTACTGGCAGTATTAAGAGGATTTGGCATTTCCAATTAATGTAGGCCTGACACATTCTTATTTTCATAATATAGATCTATTATTATGAAGTTTTATTATTAAATTAAAATTACACTTAATTTGTCCCGCAATATTTACCACATAACTGACAATTAGGCTATACACTCCTCAATTAAAATGTTTTATAAAAGGCATAACAATATAAAAATATATGATATAATATAAAAATAACAAAAAGCAAAAAATACCTCTAACTCTAGCTTGCAATGTTTTCTTTTTCTTTTGATCGCAAGACCGTCTTTGGACCTCTCTCACGACATAAGAGCTCCGATTAGGAGCCACGATCACAGAAATCTCCACGATTGCTTCACCAGTTTTTCATCTGGGACAGCTGGGAATCGTGCAGTGTGTCTCGGGCTTTACCCTCCAAATTCCCTTCGATTGATGGGATGTTCTGTACCAAAGCATCAGATCTGACCCACGGAGACCCCACCTTGCAGGAGATCCGCTGCTGATGTTTTGGTTTCAAGGCTGATGTAGGGATTTCGGGTCAAAATAGAGGATAGATTTGCACACATTTACAGACTTGAGCTTCTTTGTGATGCTGTCTGCTGCAGGATCATGTCTCATAGTTGTGTGTGATCTTTGAGATCTATCATGTTATAAATGATGGGTTTCTTACATGTTGTAGACCCCTTATTCACGGTTAAACAGGTTATAATAGTCTTAGAGTAGGTTGGACACTAGGTGGTGCTTTGGGGTCATTTTCACTAATGTCTACACAACGCAAGTTTGAATTACTGAAATAAATGAACTTTTCCATGACATTCTAATTTATTGAGATGCACCTGAATGTACTACATACGAAGCAATGTTTTTTTTCTTTCTTTTTAGTACTCAAATTATTCTGATTGTATTTTTTTGGTGGTCAAATAAATCACTTATATGATGTCTAAGATTCGGTCTATAATTATTGTATAATTTAATAACATACAGTTGTATGTATAATGACTAAAATAGTTTAATAGTTTGTAAAACTCTTCAATACATTTGGTAAATACATATTTTTCCTCAAACGTGGGGGGGCTATATATAGTCTCAGGAAAATCAAATTTTTCATGGTATCTTCTTCAGATTTTAAAAATAAACTCATGACTTTCAACCCATTACTTTTCTGGATTGCTCCAGGACTTATTTAATGTATTTTTATACGAAAAACATTTTTTTATTCAGTGTGGTACACTTTTGTCAAAGCACTTCAGTCTCTATAACTTTTTATCATTTTGAGCTTTATCAACTCTGGATGATGGATAATAAAGCCCAAAGGGTCTTCTTTGCAAAGACACCAAAATTGTGTGTGTAGCAAACTGAAGTCAGCAACCGTTATAATTTTAGGTTAGGTAGGTTTCAACGGTGAGTCTCAAAATGGGGAGTACTGGCTAACAGACCTCTGTTGGGGTTTGATTCTGATCTCCCTCCATTTCATGACAATACTTATTCGGATATGCTGCTATTTTGTTTGCAGAATTAGTTTTAGTATTTTTGAATGATGAAGTGAAAGTTCATTTGAGTGCGAGTTCAATCTCACACGTTTAATATTTGGGGTCCCATCTGGGGTGCCACATTTATGTAATGTTTTCCCACACTCTTTGTTTGTGATTCGTTTTTTCTTCTTCTGGGGTACTAGACAGGGTTTCTGTCATTAGTTTTAAGTTGCAAATAAAGTAAACGTACAAAGACCTTGTGTGGTCGAATTTGTCTTACACAAAACCCATAACTTAATGAGATAAGGATTTTTCACCAGCAATCAATGCAATATACCAATAATAAGCACTCTCAAATAGAAAACACAACCCATTCAACAGAACAGGACACATAGAATTGCATTAAAATATGTATTTTCAAAAGTGAGCAAATTCAAGTTTCTGACAAAGTCTTTTGAGTAGAGAGAGAAAAAAAACAAAGACCAAAATCGGATAAAAATTGTCCAGCCAAAAAAAAAAAAGGCTACAAAAAAGGAGGGGAAACATAGTCCAGTTCAAAAACCAAACAGTGAACAATCCACAACAAATATTTCAAATAGTCAAAATATTAGAAAAGAAGACAAAAAATCCCCCTATCAAAAACTGTCAACATTCAAGTCAAACAGTCATCCACAGTGGTCTTAATTGTCCTCACGACTCTCTCTTTAATAGTCTGGTACACATTTTCTTGAACTTCTTAGGCACTGGAGACTCCCACTTCATTCAGGTACTGGAACTACTCGCTCGCATTGTTTTCCCTGCAGCGGCTCAACGACTGTCTGCTGGTGGAAGCTGTCAACATAATGTCGAGGATACTTTCTTTGCATAATCCGGGAAGAGCGATCCCAGTAGAACGCAGATGATAAGCACACTTTTGCCATGGATAAAACAATAATTTGCCACGGAAGTCTTTAAGAGGAGCTCCGCAAGGTATACTTAATGCCTCCCGGCTGCCGCTGCCATCTTGCCGCGCTTGATGTACGTCAACCAGATAAAGGTAAATAGGGGCTGGACTAAAGATGTCACCATCTTAATTCAGTCATTGTAAAAATTACAGTAGATCCAAAGAATATTGACATTTTTTATATGTGTAGATAATGACCACAGAGTAATTTCACATATGAATGATGACTAATAAATGCAAGACAGGTGAACAATTCATTTATTTATTTATGTAATTTTGACATCGTCACACATTTTTTGTTTAAATTCAATTTTTTTAAGAAATAACCCTGACTTCTAACAAATATCTCTTGCTATTTGAGTAAATTAAAACACAATACTTACATTCATAAGTGTATTCGTCAGCCGCCACAGAATCATCATCCGCTATTTTGCTTGAATATAAATCTTGTCGTCCCCAGCGCGCTATGAATTCTGGGATAGGGTACATTCATCTGTCGCATCCCAACGAACAAAAATGTGTTCCAAGAATGTTTTGTTAGCATTCCCACTAAGTTATGACAACATTATTTCTTCATGTTTTGTAAACATTCTAAATGTCCAGTTTTTGTAATGTTTGAGGAAATTTTTTTCTTGGTTATGTGAACATTACAGGAACATCCCGTCATAGCATTATGAGAACCTTGGAATGTTCCCATATTTTATGTTATGAGAATGTTACATAAACATTATTATAATAATGTTTTATTTAACTTTCATAACTGTGTATTTCTTCTTCTTTGGCACTCAATGGAGGCGGTCGCATTTTTCACTCCCCGTCCTCCCTTATTTTCCCTGCTTGCTCTCCAGTATTGTCTGATCTATTGAGAGACTCTCTGCACTGCTCTTCAAACTGAGAAATTATGGATTTGATCAACTGGTCTATCAACGCTATTGACACCATCTTGAAGATATCTACCTATTCAGAACCATGATAACAGGTATTTTGGCTTTGCCCTGGGTTATCGAAAAATTCAGAAGACGGAACAGCTGTCCAAAGC
The DNA here is from genome assembly GCA_027564155.1 of Gymnocypris eckloni scoliostomus. NCBI lineage: Eukaryota > Metazoa > Chordata > Actinopteri > Cypriniformes > Cyprinidae > Gymnocypris > Gymnocypris eckloni. The sequence goes on from CM050417.1 coordinate 36,521,833, forward strand.
CTCACAAGGCTGCCCGTCTTGATTGAAGCTGTGGGAAGAGCGGTCAGCATTGAGACTGAGACTATCAATCGCAATATGGATTCTATCAAGGAGTAGCTCACGGCTTTACAAAGGAAAATTGATTGATATTCGAGATCAGAATGGACAAAGAGAGTAGCTGTGGAATTGGAATGCGGATACCGCCTAAACAATCGCAATCTTATCTTTTTGATTCCCCGCACCAGCACTGGCCCTGTTGGAAATGTATCCCTGGGAAAGAACACTGCAGTGAGACGCTCTTGCTCCTCCCCATTCTACAGACATTGATTATAACCACTACACACACACACACACACATATGCACTCACTTCCCTCCCCATCCCTCGCCTCGTCGCTTTTGAACCGCCAGCCTGACAAGCAGGTCTGTGGCCAGCGCCGAGAATGGCTGCGGGTCCGGACGGCTGCCTGGTGGAGCTGGATTACTTCCCCTGTTGCAATAGTCGTGTGTCTATGGTTTATGTGCTTTTGCTGAGGTGTTTTTCCTGTTCTCACACTGTACTCCCCAAGGAGCATAGTCTGGGGGTTATTTTTTTCTCCTCACTTTCCTCCTGTTATGCTGTAATTTTCTTCAATTCCCTGTCTTCCTGTCCTGTCTACCCCTTGTCATATATGTATGTTATGTATGGGCAGGTTGATGGCTTATTTCCCTGGTACTTGTGACTAAGTGACAATAAAGGGCTACTACTACTATTGTGTGTATTGTCAACTCATCAGCTTATTAGTAGAGACTCAAGGACCAGAAATATATTGGTCAGATAAGGGAGACATCCAAAATGTGCACTGTTGGTGTGCCTCCAGGAACAGGTTTGGGAAACACTGAGGTGGAGCAAGGGACCGAGGGGCCGGAGGAGCTGTTACCGGCCATCGGGAGACAAAGGCCATCCACCGAGGTGCTTCCTGTGAGCGTCTCTCAGCTGATTGAGGTCCGAGTGGCAGAATGTCTGGGAACCGGACTGAGAATCTTTTTTTATTTTCCTCTCTCCCCTCTCTTGTCTCTGTCTCTCCTCATCCTTCGGTCTTCTTTTTTCTGGTATAACTCATACGTTTTGTCTTTGATGGGCATAAAAAACAAAAAAATCTTTCAAAAGTCAAAAATAGTTTTTGATATTTTACCTTGTATAATTTATTTCTAGAGATTGACAGGGGCCCAGAACCATGTTCTCTGGGGGGACCAACCCACCTCCCATATTATGAACCCAAACCCAAATCCAATGTGCCATTCTTCCCACCAGCCACTCCTCAGTTAAAGGCTCAAGTCCTGGCAGGTAATAATATGTATTTAGTAAAGATCCTGTTATGCTATCTATCTATCTATCTACTACTTCAAACTGAAAACATTCAAACTTCAAGCTTTTAATATTTGTTTTACTTTCTTGTCTGCCTTTCACAAGCCAACTTCTAGTTTAGTAGAATATTTGTACATATGGCCCATATCAGATGCTAATCTGAACAGACCAGCATGCATACATTCCACTTTTGTCACAGATGAAACACACGACCATGATGAGTAATGTCAAGAATGTATGAAGTCTGGCCTACGTGTTCATACCAAAGATATAGAAATGACGCAAATAGCCTATATAAAATTACGCAATAAGACCAAATAAACAAGAGTGAGCCATGGAATATGAAATTGAAAGTTACAACAATGGAAGGTGTGCTTGAGAAGCAAATCCTCAGATGACTTTCCTCTGATAGCCTATGACAACCTGCTTGCAGTGAAAATGAAACCATACAGATGTATTATGTTAGTAAGCTTTTTATTATTAGATGCCATTTTTAATTTTAATCAATTAATTTAATTAACTCTATAACTAATATATAACACACACACACAATATGGAGATCCAATTTACTCAATATCAAATAATTTAAAAAATGCTGAAATATTTAAATAAATAATTAATTATGTAATCACCAAACAAATAAATAATTATCCGTAGTAATTTAATTTAATTTTAGCATTAATTTGTATTTATTTGCCATTTTTATTGTTATCTTTGAATTGACTTTTCATTTAAGCATGGGCTCGTGTCATTTCATTTTCGTGGTTACAGTTGTCGGCATGTCACTCAACATTAGTGTGTGTTTGAACCACATCCCTCATGAGAGCTGATAATTCCACACGCCTAAGTCATTACTGTCATGTTCATGTTTAATGTACCATACCATACTCAGGCATAGTCGTGATGTGATAAAAATCAAGAAACACCTGTGCCTAAACGCACTAAAAAGAAACCCCCACCAATGCTGTTTGGGGATTAAAAAAATAATTTCATTATTTATTTTATGTTTTATTAACATTTCAGTTACATATTTAATGATTTATTTAGATATTTCAACATTTACTTATTATATTTATGAATATTATAATGTCAAAATCAAATAATTTATTTAAATAAATAATTAATTATGTAATCAAACAAATAAATAATTTAGTAATTTAATTTAATTTTAGCATTAATTTGATATTTGCCATTTATTGACTTTCATTTATATAACTTACAGTTGTAGGCATGTCATCAACAATAGTTGAATGTTTGAACATTCATAGACTGATAATAAGTCATTACTGTCATGTTCATGTTTAATGTACATACCATACTCAGGCTTGAAAGTGGTGATGTGATAAAAATCAAGAAACACTCGCGTTCAGAAAACCAATGCTGTTTGGGGATTAAAAATAACTTTGGATTATTTAAACATGTTTTATTAACATTCAGTTACATATTTAATGATTTATTTAGATATTTCAACATTTACTTATTATATTTATGAATATTAAATGTCAAATATTATAATAATAATTGGTTTTACTATTTTATTATGATTTCTTATTTGAATTTTTTCACAGACCCTCTTAATGTCAGGGTTTGGCAAAGGACTCAGATGCAGAATGAACAAGGGAATATTTATTAATAACAATGGGTCACAAAAGGACGAGGCAGGCAGACAGTCCACACAAATTAAGCACACAAGGAGAACAGGCTGGTGGGAGATAGTCAGACACTGAGGCAAAATGAACTAGGTGAGCTCAAGAACATGCAAGTTGGCCCTGGGGATAATAACTTTGAAGCCCCAAATGACAGTTAAGTTTGGAGAAGAACCAGCGAACAGAGGACTGAGTAGGCAGGAACCAACATAACAGACACACACAGACAAGACAACCAGGATGGACAAGACATGTCACCGATCAAGAGTAAAAACTTGCAAAGTTGTGACTAGGGAACAAACCAAGAAGAATAGAAAAGAAAAACAAAGACTAATTAAAGCTGCAAGCAGCATGGAAGGACCTAGCACCCAGCACACCAACCGGTGGCTTCAGAAAGACAACGGTGAGCAATATGCATTTAAAAGGTAAATATAGAGGAATGTGTAATAGTCATAGCCTGTCAAACCTGCTTGTCCAACAGGTGGCGCTATGATTATAACTGAACATTAACATGTAGATGTCTTCAGTCAGGACTTTTATCAAACATATGAAGTTTGGTGCAGATTGACAAGTATGTTTGGTGTAAACAAGACATTTCCTGTCCACAGGTGGCGCTATGATTACATCTGAAACATTGGCCTAGATGTCTTCAGGCCAATACTTTTATCAAACATGTGAAGTTTGGTGCAGATTGAACATGGTATGTTTGAGTTAGTTTAAAGCATGATATATCCTGTTGTCAGCAGGTGGCGCTATGATTATATCTGAACATTTTTGGCCTTTAGATGTCTTCAGGCCAGGACTCTTACCAAATATGTGAAGTTTGGTGCAGATTGGACATTGCATGTTTAAGATAGTGTAAAAGAAGTCATTTCCTGTTGCCAGCAGGTGGCGCTCTAATTATAATGAAATATTCGTATTTAGATGTGTTCAGGCCTGGATTCTTATCGAACGTGTGAAGTCTGGGGCAGATCGGACATTGTATGGCTGAGTTACAACAACTTTTATTCCCATGGCGAGACATCAAAATTTGTGATGCCGCCATGGACACGCCCTTTAACGAAAACTCTAGATCTTCGCAATTTAACATCACAAAGGCCTTTAGGTTAGACTGACCTAAATATTATGTTTATGTCATTAAATCTCTAGGAGGAGTTAGTTACAGAGTAAAACATGTCACTTCCTGTTGCCAGCAGGTGGCGCTATGACTATAACTGAATATGGTCACTTAGATCTCTTCAGGTCAGGATTCTTATCAAACGTGTGAAGTTTGGTGTAGATCGGACATAGCATGCCTGAGATATAACAACTTCCTGTTTCATGGCGAAACATCAAAATTTGACAGGACGCCACGGACACGCCTTCCGATGAAAACTCTAGATCTTCGCAATTTAACGTCACAAAGGCTTTAGATTACAATGACCAATTTTGGTGTTCATCTGAATAAATCTCTGGGAGGAGTTCGTTAAAGTATGACACCTGAAAATGGCAAAAATGACTACAAAATATGACGAAAATTAAAAATAGCCGACTTCCTGTTGGGTTTCTGATTTCGTACCGGAGACTTTTGTAGGTATTGTTAAGTTACATAAGTGTACCGATTTTCGTACACATCGTGAAACGTAGCTCGAGGCGCACTCCGCTGAATATTTATAGGTGGCGCTGTCGAGCCATTTTGCCACACCTATGAATCCCATATCAGACGTAAATTTTCACCAGTTCTGCGTGTGCAAAGTTTCCTGACTTTTCGAGCATGTTTAGGCCCTCTAAAATGCGATTAAGTTTGGAGAAGAAGAAGAAGAAGAAGAAGAAGAAGAAGAAGAAGAAGAATAATAAGAATAACGAGCAGATTCAATGGGTGGCTTCAGAAAGACCATCGGTGAGCAATATGCCCTTTAAAAGGTAAATATAGAGCGTGTCATAGTCATTTATATGTGTCAAACCTGAAGCTGGTGGCGCTATGTCCATAACTGAACATTAACATGAAGTTAGTCTAGCACTATCAAACATATGAACTTTTGTGCAGATTGAAGATACGTTAGTGTAAACCTGACACATCCTGGCTTGTCAACAGGTATGATTACAGCAATATGCCTTTAGATGTAGGCCAGGTAAAATATGTGAAGTTTGGTGCAGATTGTGTCAATGCATGTTATATGGTGTAAAACAAGTACTGCCAGCTGGTGGCGCGCTATGTCCATAACTGAACATTGGCATGTAGATGTCTTCAGATCAATACTTTTATCAAACATATGAAGTTTGGTGCAGATTGAACATAGTATGTTTGAGTTAGTGTAAAGCCTGACACATATCCTGTTGTCAACAGGTGGCGCTATGATTATATCTGAATTTTTGGCCTTTAGATGTCTTCAGGCCAGGACTCTTACCAAATATGTGAAGTTTGGTGCAGATTGGACAATGCATGTTTAAGATAGTGTAAAACAAGTAATTTCCTGTTGCCAGCAGGTGGCGCTATTATAACTGAAAACATTGGCATGTAGATGTCTTCAGATTAATACTTTTATCAAACATATGAAGTTTTGGGGCAGATTGGACATGGTATGTTTGAGTTAAAACAACTTTTAAAGACATGATATATCCTGTTGTCCAGCAGGTGGCGCTATGATTATACTCTGAATTTTTGGCCTTTAGATGTTTTCAGGCCAGGACTCTTACCAAATATGTGAAGTTTGGTGCAGATTGGACATTGCATGTTTAGTTACAGTGTAAAACATGTCATTTCCTGTTGCCAGCAGGTGGCGCCTAATTACTATAATGAATATATTCATGTATTTAGATGTGTTCAGGCCTGGATTCTTATCGTGCGTGTGAAGTCTGGGGCAGATCGGACATTGTATGGCTGAGTTACAACAACTTTTATTCCCATGGCGAGACATCGAAATTTGTGATGCCGCCATGGACACGCCCCTTTAACGAAAACTCTAGATCTTCGCAATTTAACATCACAAAGGCCTTTAGGTTAGACTGACCTAAATATTATGTTGATGTCATTAAATCTCTAGGAGGAGTTAGTTACAGAGTAAAACATGTCACTTCCTGTTGCCAGCAGGTGGCGCTATGACTATAAACTGAATATACCACTTAGATCTTCAGTCAGGATTCTTATCAAACATGTGAAGTTTGGTGTAGATCGGACATAGCATGCCTGAGATATAACAACTTCCTGTTTCATGGCTAAACATCAAAATTTGACAGGACGCCACGGACACGCCCTCCGATGAAAACTCTAGATCTTCGCAATTTAACGTCACAAAGGGCTTTAGATTACAATGACCAATTTTGGTGTTCATCCGAATAAATCTCTGGGAGGAGTTCGTTAAAGTATGACACCTGAAAATGGCAAAATGACACAAAATATGACGAAAATTCAAAATAGCCGACTTCCTGTTGGGTTTCTGATTGTACCTGGAGACTTTTTGTAGGTATTGTTAAGTTACATAAGTGTACCGATTTTCAGACATGTACGTGAAACGTAGCTCGAGGCGCACTCCGCTGAATATTTATAGGTGGCGCTTGAGCCATTTTGCCACACCTACTTGAAACCCATATCAGACGAATTTTCACCAGTTCTGATGCGCAGCAAAGTTTCCTGACTTTTCGAGCATGTTTAGGCCCTCTAAAATGCGATTAAGTTTGGAGAAGAAGAAGAATAATAATAATTAAAGCTGCAAGCAGCGATGGAAGGACCTACCCGGCTCACCGCCGACCGGTGGCTTCAGAAAGACAGGGAACGGTGAGCAATATGCATTTAACAATGCAAATATAGAGGAAAATGTCAAAGTCCTTTATACGTGCCAAACCTGCTGTCAGCTGGTGGCGCTGTAACCATAACTGAACATTAACATGTAGATGTCTTCAGGCTAGCACCTTTATTAAACATATGAAGTTTGGTGCAGATTGAACATAGTATGTTTGAGTTAGTGTAAAGCCTGACACATCCTGTTGTCAACAGGTGGCGCAATGGTTACATCTGAATATTGGCCTTTAGAGGTCTTCAGGCCAGGACTCCTACCAAATATGTGAATTTTGGTGCAGATTGGACATTGCATGTATAAGTTAGTGTAAAACAAGTATTTTCCTGTTGCCAGCAGGTTGCGCTATGTCTATAACTAAACATTGGCATGTAGATGTCTTCAGGCCATGGCTCTTACCAAAAATGTGAAGTTTGGTGCAGATTGAACATGGTATAGTTGAATTAGTGTAAAGCATAAAATATCCTGTGGTCAACAGGTGGCGCTATGATTACATATGAATATTGGCCTTTAGATGTCATCAGGCCAGGACTCTTACCAAATATGTGAAGTTTGGTGCAGATTGGACATTTCATGCTTAAGTTAGTGTAAAACAAATAATTTCCTGTTTCCAGCAGGTGGCGCTATGTCTTTAACTGGACATTATCGTGGACATATCATCAGACCAGTACTTTTATCAAACATATGAATTTTGGTGCAGATTGAACATGGTATGTTTGAGTTAGTGTAAAGCATGATATATCCTGTTGTCAACAGGTGGCGCTCTGATTATAATGGAATATTCGTATTTAGATGTGTTCAGGCCATGGCTCTTATCAAAAGTGTGAAGTTTGGGGCAGATCGGACATTTTATGGCTGAGTAACAACAGCTTCTATTCCCATGGCGAGACATCGAATTGTGTCACGCCACCATGAACACGCCCATTAGCGAAAACTCAAGCTCTTCGCAATATAACATCGCAAAGGCCTTTAGATTAGACTGACCTAAATATTATGTTGATGTCATTAAATCTCTAGGAGGAGTTAGTTACAGAGTAAAAAAATTCACTTCCTGTTGCCAGCAGGTGGCGCTATGAATTTATATGAATATGGTCACGTAGATCTCTTCAAGTCCGGAGTCTTAACAAATATGTGAAGTTTGGTGCAGATTGGACATTGCATGTTTAAGATAGTGTAAAAGAAGTAATTTCCTGTTGCCAGCAGGTGGCGCTCTAATTATAATGAAATATTCGTATTTAGATGTATTCAGGCCTGGATTCTTATCGAACGTATGAAGTCTGGGGCAGATCGGACATTGTATGGCTGAGTTACAACAACTTTTATTCCCATGGCGAGACATTGAAATTTGTGATGCCGCCATGGACACGCCCTTTAACGAAAACTCTAGATCTTCGCAATTTAACATCACAAAGGCCTTTAGGTTAGACTGACCTAAATATTATGTTTATGTCATTAAATCTCTAGGAGGAGTTAGTTACAGAGTAAAACAAGTCACTTCCTGTTGCCAGCAGGTGGCGCTATGACTATAACTGAATATGGTCACTTAGATCTCTTCAGGTCAGGAGTCTTTATCAAACATGTGAAGTTTGGTGCAGATCGGACATAGCATGCCTGAGATATAACAACTTCCTGTTTCATGGCGAAACATCAAAATTTGACAGGACGCCACGGACACGCCCGATGAAAACTCTAGATCTTCGCAATTTAACGTCACAAAGGGCTTTAGATTACACTGACCAATTTTGGTGTTCATCTGAATAAATCTCTGGGAGGAGTTCGTTAAAGTATGACACCTGAAAATGGCAAAATGACACAAAATATGACGAGAAAATTCAAAATAGCCGACTTCCTGTTGGGTTTCTGATTTCGTACCTGGAGACTTTTTGTAGGTATTGTTAAGTTACATAAGTGTACCGATTTTCAGACATGTACGTGAAACGTAGCTCGAGGCGCACTCCGCTGAATATTTATAGGTGGCGCTGTCGAGCCATTTTGCCACACCTACTCCTGAAACCCATATCAGACGAAATTTTCACCAGTTCTGACGCGTGTGCAAAGTTTCCTGACTTTTCGAGCATGTTTAGGCCCTCTAAAATGCGATTAAGTTTGGAGAAGAAGAAGAAAGAACAAGAATAATAAACAGAGCAGATTCAATAGCACTTTTATCCCTAATAATTAAAGCTGCAACAGCGATGGAAGGACTTGTCAACAGGTGGCTTCAGAATGACAGGAACAGTGAGCAATATGCATTTAAAAGGCAAATATAAAGGAATCGTCAGATTAGTCATTTATAAGTCAAACCTGCTGCCAGCTGGTGGCGCTATGTCCATAACTGAACATTGGCATTTAGATGTCTTCAAACCAGTACTATTATCAAACATATGAAATTTGGTGCAGATTGAATATGGTATGTTTGAGTTAGTGTAAAGCCTGGCATATCCTGTTGTCAACAGGTGGCGCTATGATTACATCTGAATATTGCCATTTAGATGTCTTTCAGGCCAGGACTCTCACCAAATATGTGAAGTTTGGTGCAGATTGGACATTGCATGTTTAAGATAGTGTAAAACAAGTAATTTCCTGTTGCCAGCAGGTGGCGCCTAATTATAATGAAATATTCAGTTTAGATGTGTTCAGGCCTGGATCTTATCGAACCATGTGAAGTCTGGGGCAGATCGGACATTGTATGGCTGAGTTACAACAACTTTTATTCCCATGGCGAGACATCGAATTTTGTCACGCCGCCATGGACACGCCCATTAACGAAAACTCTAGATCTTCGCAATTTAACATCACAAAGGCCTTTAGATTAGACTGAACTAAATATTATGTTGATGTCATTAAATTTCTAGGAGGAGTTAGTTACAGAGTAAAACATGTCACTTCCTGTTGCCAGCAGGTGGCGCTATGACTATAACTGAATATGGTCACTAGATCTCTTCAGGTCAGGAGTCTTATCAAACATGTGAAGTTTGGTGTAGATCGGACATAGCATGCCTGAGTTATAACAACTTCCTGTTTCATGGCGAAACATCAAATTTGACAGGACGCCACGGACACGCCCTTCCGATGAAAACTCTAGATCTTCGCAATTTAACGTCACAAAGGGCTTTAGATTACAATGACCAATTTTGGTGTTCATCTGAATAAATCTCTGGGAGGAGTTCAAAGTATGACACCTGAAAATGGCAAAATGACACAAAATATGACAAGAAAATTCAAAATAACCGACTTCCTGTTTGGGTTTCTGATTTCGTACCAAGGAGACTTTTTGTAGGTATTGTTATGTTACATGAGTGTACCAATTTTCGTACATGTACGTGAAACGTAGCTCGAGGCGCACTCCGCTGAATATTTATAGGTGGCGCTGTCGAGCCATTTTGCCACACCTACTCCTGAAACCCATATCAGACGTAAATTTTCACCAGTTCTGATGCGTGTGCAAAGTTTCCTGACTTTTCGAGCATGTTTAGGCCCTCTAAAATGCGATTAAGTTTGGAGAAGAAGAAGAAGAAGAAGAAGAAGAAGAAGAAGAAGAAGAAGAATAAACGGAGCAGCAGATTCAATAGGGTCCTCAAGACCATCGGTGCTCGGTCCCTAATTAAAGCTGCAAGCAGCGATGGAAGGGACCTCGCACCCAGCACCGCCAACCGGTGGCTTCAGAAAGACAGGGAACGGTGAGCAATATGCATTTAAAAAGGTAAATATAGAGGAACGTGTCATAGTCATTTATATGTGTCAAACCTGCTGCCAGCTGGTGGCGCTATGTCCTTAACTGAACATTAAAATGTAGATGTCTTCAGTCTAGCACTTTTATCAAACATATGAAGTTTGGTGCAGATTGAACATAGTATGTTTGAGTTAGTGTAAAGCCTGACACATCCTGTTGTCAACAGGTGGCGCTATGATTACATCTGAATATTGGCCTTTAGGTGTTTTCAGGCCAGGACTCTTACCAAATATGTTAAGTTTGGTGCAGATTGGACATTGCATGTTTAAGATAGTGTAAAATAAGTAATTTCCTGCTGCCAGCAGGTGGCGCTCTAATTATAATGAAATATTAGTATTTAGATGTGTTCAGGCCTGGATTCTTATCGAACGTGTGAAGTCTGGGGCAGATCGGACATTGTATGGCTGAGTTACAACAACTTTTATTCCCATGGCGAGACATCAAAATTTGTGATGCCGCCATGGACACGCCCTTTAACGAAAACTCTAGATCTTCGCAATTTAACATCACAAAGGCCTTTAGGTTAGACTGACCTAAATATTATGTTTATGTCATTAAATCTCTAGGAGGAGTTAGTTACAGAGTAAAACATGTCACTTCCTGTTGCCAGCAGGTGGCGCTATGACTATAACTGAATATGGTCACTTAGATCTCTTTAGGTCAGGATTCTTATCAAACGTGTGAAGTTTGGTGTAGATCGGACATAGTATGCCTGAGATATAACAACTTCCTATTTCATGGCGAAACATCAAAATTTGATAGGACGCCACAGACACGCCCTCCGATGAAAACTCTAGATCTTCGCAATTTAACGTCACAAAGGGCTTTAGATTACACTGACCAATTTTGGTGTTCATCTGAATAAATCTCTGGGAGGAGTTCAAAGTATGACACCTGAAAATGGCAAAATGACACAAAATATGACGAAAATTCAAAATAGCCGACTTCCTGTTGGGTTTCTGATTTCGTACCTCGAGACTTTTTTGTAGGTATTGTTAAGTTACATAAGTGTACCGATTTTCGTACATGTACGTGAAACGTAGCTCGAGGCGCACTCCGCTGAATATTTATAGGTGGCGCTGTCGAGCCATTTTGCCACACCTACTTCTGAAACCCATATCAGACGTAAATTTTCACCAGTTCTGATGCGTGTGCAAAGTTTCCTGACTTTTCAAGCATGTTTAGGCCATCTAAAATGCGATTAAGTTTGGAGAAGAAGAAGAAGAAGAAGAAGAAGAAGAAGAATAAACGGAGCAGATTCAATAGGGTCCTCGCACCATCGGTGCTCGGTCCCTAATAATAAACAACACAGATACAATAGGGTCCTCGCACCATCGGTGCTCGGTCCCTAATAATAAACGGAGCAGATTCAATAGGGTCCTCGCACCATCGGTGCTCGGTCCCTAATAAACAACACAGATACAATAGGGTCCTCGCACCATCGGTGCTCGGTCCCTAATAAAGCTGCAAGCAGTGATGGAAGGGACCTCGCACCCAGCACCGCCAACCGGTGGCTTCAGAAAGACAGGGAACGGTGAGCAATATGCATTTAAAAAGGTAAATATAGAGGAACGTGTCATAGTCATTTATATGTGTCAAACCTGCTGCCATCTGGTGGCGCTATGTCCATAACTGAACATTAACATGTAGATGTCTTCAGTCTAGCACTTTTATCAAATATATGAAGTTTGGTGCAGATTGAACATAGTATGTTTGAGTTAGTGTAAAGCCTGACACATCCTGTTGTCAACAGGTGGCGCTATGATTACATCTGAATATTGGCCTTTAGATGTCTTCAGGCCAGGAATCTTACCAAATATGTGAAGTTTGGTGCAGATTGGACAATGCATGTTTAAGTTGGTGTAAAACAAGTAATTTCCTGTAGCCACCAGGTGGCGCTATGTCTATTACTAAACATTGGCATGTAGATGTCTTCAGACCAATACTTTTATCAAACATATGAAGTTTGGTGCAGATTGAACATGTTATGTTTGAGTTAGTGTAAAGCATGATATATCCTGTTGTCAGCAGGTGGCGCTATGATTATATCTGAATTTTGGCCTTTAGTTGTTTTCAGGCCAGGACTCTTACCAAATATGTGAAGTTTGGTGCAGATTGGACATTGCATGTTTAAGATAGTGTAAAATAAGTCATTTCCTGTTGCCAGCAGGTGGCGCTCTAATTATAATGAAATATTCGTATTTAGATGTGTTCAGGCCTGGATTCTTATCGAACGTGTGAAGTCTGGGGCAGATCGGACATTGTATGGCTGAGTTACAACAACTTTTATTCCCATGGCGAGACATCGAAATTTGTGATGCCGCCATGGACACGCCCTTTAACGAAAACTCTAGATCTTCGCATTTAACATCACAAAGGCCTTTAGGTTAGACTGACCTAAATATTATGTTTATGTCATTAAATCTCTAGGAGGAGTTAGTTACAGAGTAAAACATGTCACTTCCTGTTGCCAGCAGGTGGCGCTACGACTATAACCGAATATGGTCACTTAGATCTCTTCAGGTCAGGATTCTTATCAAACGTGTGAAGTTTGGTGTAGATCGGACATAGCATGCCTGAGATATAACAACTTCCTGTTTCATGGCGAAACATCAAAATTTGACAGGACGCCACGGACACGCCCTCTGATGAAAACTCTAGATCTTCGCAATTTAACGTCACAAAGGGCTTTAGATTACACTGACCAATTTTGGTGTTCATCTGAATAAATCTCTGGGAGGAGTTTGTTAAAGTATGACACCTGAAAATGGCAAAAATGACACAAAAATGACAAGAAAATTCAAAATAGCCGACTTCCTGTTGGGTTTCTGATTTCGTACCAGGAGACTTTTTTGTAGGTACTGTTAAGTTACATAAGTGTACCGATTTTCGTACATGTACGTGAAACGTAGCTCGAGGCGCACTCCGCTGAATATTTATAGGTGGCGCTGTCGAGCCATTTTGCCACACCTACTTCTGAAACCCATATCAGACATACATTTTCACCAGTTCTGACGCGTGTGCAAAGTTTCCTGACTTTTCGAGCATGTTTAGGCCCTCTAAAATGCGATTAAGTTTGGAGAAGAAGAAGAAGAAGAAGAAGAAGAAGAAGAAGAAGAATAAATGGAGCAGATTCAATAGGGTCCTCGCACCATCGGTGCTCGGCCCCTAATTAAAGCTGCAAGCAGCGATGGAAGGGACCTCGCACCCGGCTCACCGCCAACCGGTGGCTTCAGAAAGACAGGGAACGGTGAGCAATATGCATTTAAAATTGCAAATATAGAGGGTTATGATAAAGTCATTTAAATGTGCCAAACCTGCTTCCAGTTGGTGGCGCTATGTCCATAACTGAACATTAACATATAGATGTCTTCAGGCTAGCACCTTTATCGAACATATGAAGTTTGGTGCAGATTGAACATAGTATGTTTGAGTTAGTGTAAAGCCTGACACATCCTGTTGTCAACAGATGGCGCTATGGTTACATCTGAATATTGGCCTTTAAATGTCTTCCGGGCAGGACTCTTACAAAATATGTGAAGTTTGGTGCAGATTGGACACTGCATATTTAAGTTACTGTAAAACAATTAATTTCCCGTAGCCAGTAGGTGGCGCTATGTCTATAACTAAACATTGGCACGTAGATGTCTTTAGGCCATGGCTCTTATCAAACGTGTGAAGTTTGGGGCTGATCGGACATTTTATGGCTGAGTAACAACAGCTTCTATTTCCATGGCGAGACATCGAATTTTGTCATGCCGCCATGGACACGCCCATTAGCGAAAACTCAAGCTCTTCGCAATATAACATCACAAAGGCCTTTAGATTAGACTGACCTAAAAATTATGTTGATGTCATTAAATCTCTAGGAGGAATTAGTTACAGAGTAAAACATGTCACTTCCTGTTGCCAGCAGGTGGCGCTATGACTATAACTGAATATGGTCACTTAGATCTCTTCAGGTCAGGAGTCTTAACAAATATGTGAAGTTTGGTGCAGATTGGACATTGCATGTTTAAGTTAGTGTAAATCAAGCCATTTCCTGTGGCAAGCAGGTGGCGCTCTGATTATAATGGAATATTCATATTTAGATGTGTTCAGACCTGGATTCTTATCGAACGTGTGAAGTCTGGGGCAGATCGGTTATTGCATGGCTGAGTTACAACAACTTTTATTCCCATGGCGAGACATCGAAATTTGTGATGCCGCCAAGGACATGCCCATTAGCGAAAACTCAAGCTCTTCGTAATTTAACATCACAAAGGCCTTTAGATTAAACTGACCTAAATATTATGTTGACGTCATTAAATCTCTAGGAGGAGTTAGTTACAGAGTAAAACATGTCACTTCCTGTTGCCAGCAGGTGGCGCTATGACTATAACTGAATATGGTCACTTAGATCTCTTCAGGTCAGGATTCTTATCAAACATGTGAAGTTTGGTGCAGATCGGACATAGCATGCCTGAGATATAACAACTTCCTGTTTCATGGCGAAACATCAAAATTTGACAGGACGCCACGGACACGCCCTCCGATGAAATCTCTAGATCTTCGCAATTTAACGTCACAAAGGGCTTTAGATTACAATGACCAATTTTGGTGTTCATCTGAATAAATCTCTGGGAGGAGTTCGTTAAAGTATGACACCTGAAAATGGCAAAAATGCTACAAAATATGACGAGAAAATTCTAAATAGCCGACTTCCTGTTTGGTTTCTGATATTGTACCAAGAGACTTTTTTGTAGGTATTGTTATGTTACATGAGTGTACCAATTTTCGTACATGTACGTGAAACGTAGCTCGAGGCGCACTCCGCTGAATATTTATAGGTGGCGCTGTCAAGCCATTTTGCCACACCTACTCCTGAAACCCATATCAGACGTAAATTTTCACCAGTTCTGATGCGTGTGCAAAGTTTCCTGACTTTTCGAGCATGTTTAGGCCCTCTAAAAGAAGAAGAAGAAGAAGAAGAAGAAGAAGAAGAAGAAGAAGAAGAATTAAAGCTGCAAGCAGCGATGGAAGGGACCTCGCACCCAGCACCGTCAACCGGTGGCTTCAGAAAGAAAGGGAACGGTGAGCAATATGCATTTAAAAAGGTAAATATAGAGGAACGTGTCATAGTCATTTTATATGTGTCAAACCTACTGCCAGCTGGTGGCGCTATGTCCATAACTGAACATTAACATGTAGATGTCTTCAGTCTAGCACTTTTATCAAACATATGAAGTTTGGTGCAGATTGAACATAGTATGTTTGAGTTAGTGTAAAGCCTGACACATCCTGTTGTCAACAGGTGGCGCTATGATTACATCTGAATATTGGCCTTTAGATGTCTTCAGGCCAAGAATCTTACCAAATATGTGAAGTTTGGTGCAGATTAGACAATGCATGTTTAAGTTGGTGTAAAACAAGTAATTTCCTGTAGCCACCAGGTGGCGCTATGTCTATAACTAAACATTGGCATGTAGATGTCTTCAGACCAATACTTTTATCAAACATATGAAGTTTGGTGCAGATTGAACATGGTATGTTTGAGTTAGTGTAAAGCATGATATATCCTGTTGTCAGCAGGTGGCGCTATGATTATATCAGATTTTTTGCCTTTAGGTATTTTCAGGCCAGGACTCTTGCCAAATATGTGAAGTTTGGTGCAGATTGGACATTGCATGTTTAAGATAGTGTAAAAGAAGTCATTTCCTGTTGCCAGCAGGGGGCACTCTAATTATAATTAAATATTCGTATTTAGATGTGTTCAGGCCTGGATTCTTATCGAACGTGTGAAGTCTGGGGCAGATCGGACATTGTATGGCTGAGTTACAACAACTTTTATTCCAATGGCGAGACATCGAAATTTGTGATGCCGCCATGGACACGCCCTTTAACGAAAACTCTAGATCTTCGCAATTTAACATCACAAAGGCCTTTAGGTTAGACTGACCTAAATATTATGTTTATGTCATTAAATCTCTAGGAGGAGTTAGTTACAGAGTAAAACATGTCACTTCCTGTTGCCAGCAGGTGGCGCTATGACTATAACTGAATATGGTCACTTAGATCTCTTCAGGTCAGGATTCTTATCAAACGTGAAGTTTGGTGTAGATCGGACATAGCATGCCTGAGATATAACAACTTCCTGTTTCATGGCGAAACATCAAAATTTGACAGGACGCCACGGACACGCCCTCCGATGAAAACTCTAGATCTTCGCAATTTAACGTCACAAAGGGCTTTAGATTACCATGACCAATTTTGGTGTTCATCTGAATAAATCTCTGGGAGGAGTTCGTTAAAGTATGACACCTGAAAATGGCAAAAATGCTACAAAATATGATGAGAAAATTAAAAATAGCCGACTTCCTGTTGGGTTTCTGATTTGGTACCTGGAGACTTTTTTGTAGGTATTGTTAAGTTACATAAGTGTACCGATTTTCGTACATGTACGTGAAACGTAGCTCAAGGCGCACTCCGCTGAATATTTATAGGTGGCGCTGTCGAGCCATTTTGCCACACCTACTTCTGAAACCCATATCAGACGTAAATTTTCACCAGTTCTGACGCGTGTGCAAAGTTTCCTGACTTTTCAAGCATGTTTAGGCCCTCTAAAATGCGATTA
This sequence comes from Gymnocypris eckloni scoliostomus, assembly GCA_027564155.1. NCBI lineage: Eukaryota > Metazoa > Chordata > Actinopteri > Cypriniformes > Cyprinidae > Gymnocypris > Gymnocypris eckloni. Next base: position 36,538,920 of record CM050417.1, read on the forward strand.
AGTTTGGAGAAGAAGAAGAACAAGAAGAAGAAGAAGAATAAACGGAGCAGATTCAATAGGGTCCTCGCACCATCGGTGCTCGGTCCCTAATAATAAACGGAGCAGATTCAATAGGGTCCTCGCACCATCGGTGCTCGGTCCCTAATAATAAACGGAGCAGATTCAATAGGGTCCTCTGCACCATCGGTGCTCGGTCCCTAATAATAAACGGAGCAGATTCAATAGGGTCCTCTGCACCATCGGTGCTCGGTCCCTAATAATAAACGGAGCAGATTCAATAGGGTCCTCACACCATCGGTGCTCGGTCGCTAATAATAATAATAAACGGAGCAGATTCAATAGGGTCCTCTGCACCATCGGTGCTCGGTCCCTAATAAACGGAGCAGATTCAATAGGGTCCTCGCACCATCGGTGCTCGGTCCCTAATAAGCTAGGAATAAATGGCTAGTACTACAAACAAAAATGAGGAACTAACCCAAGCCTGGAACTGAACTATTGACTAAACACAAGGACAAATAAAAACTAAAATATAACAAGAGGGGAAACAAACAAAACTAGATAGAATGCAAAAGTCTGAATAGAACGCTCTAACTAGACTAATGATACTAGCTAGGTGCAAGCACATTCAACATACACAAATGAACCAGCAAAGACAAGAGGGAAAAGGAGCACCATATAAAGGAGCAGAGCACATGAGGATCAGGTGGACATAATCAGGTAAACAAGGGGGCGGGGTAACTGGAAACAAGGAGGCAGGACAAAGGGAGCACATGGCCAACACAAACAAAGACACAACCATGTGCTCAGGCACAAGACAAGCAAAGAAACATTAAACAAAGACAACACAGACAAGGCTGCCAGCCCCTACAGCCCTGAACGTCAGCGGAGTCTAGGACACCTAGATGAGCCCCAGAGACAGATCTCCAGTGAGGACTTCGTCACCTAGACATCCATCGGGGAAAGACCACTGGAACCAGTGGAGCCCTTACAATTTGACTTTGATGCAGTTGTAACAAACTACTGGTTCGTCTGGCCGGAGGGGAACCGACCCCCCGACTGAGCCTGGTTTCTCCCAAGGTTTTTTCTCCATTCTGTCACCGATGGAGTTTTGGTTCCTTGCCGTTGTCACCTCTGGTTTGCTTAGTTGGGGACACTTCATTTCCAGCGATATCACCGACTTGATTGCACAGATATTATTTAAACTGAACTGAGCTGGACAATGCCATTACTGAATTCAATAATGAAATGCCTTCAGCTGAAAATTGAGTGTTAAATCTTGTCATTTTACATTATTGACACAATTTTCCTATTTTGATACTGTACAGTGCTTTGTTACAATTTGTATTGTTAAAAGCGCTATATAAATAAAGGTGACTTGACTTGACAAAGAACAATTCTGAGACTCAGAAGGTGGTATAAATATTTTAATTTTCTGTAAACCACCGATCTGTATACCCTTGGGTAGAAGAGTTTGTCTATGCAATTATTGACTGTGCAACTCATTCTATTAGGGCTGCCCTCTGATAGTCGACTAACCATTAGTCGACCAGAAGAGGCTTGGTCGACCAAAATTGTATTAGTCGCTGAAAACAAAAATTCCACAGGAAGTGGCAAAGTCACACAGTCCGTAACAGACAGATCGTTAACAGCTGGTCTATGGGGTAATATAGAACATTGAGCAGAACATCCAAATGCTCACCCATCATTCATCAACCTCGAATATGTTTTTTCATCTGAAAGATGTATGTAGTAGCAACTTTACATGACCGCTCAATCTAATGTTAAACTAGAGAAATGTGCATTGTTCAAGCGTCTGTGTGGAGTGTGGAGCTGAAGAGTAGCTCACTGCAGGACAGATGGAGGCGCCGGTGCGCTCACTTGCTCTTAAAATTTTTGGTACAGATAAGAGTAATACATCTTTCCAATCTGTAAAGACTGTACGTTTATTTGTGGGCACTCACAATAACAACGAAACGTTGCGCTTTTGTAAAATAATTAAAGCAAACAGGATGCGCTTTCTGCCGTCTCTGTGAACTTGAGCGCGAAACTCAGAAACTTTGTGTATAATTGCCTTACAAAAATGAAAAATATATCCATAGTAAGTGAAATGTCTACTTTCAAATGAGCCTATTCAAATGGAAAGCAAATATTCTCAGGTTATGTAATCCATATTGTAGTGCATTTTGCTTTTGCCGACCTAGGTAGGCGACATAGTGTAGTAATGGGTACTCATGTCAACAATGGTGTTATGATTTCTGGATCACGTGTCACTTAAGGTGTGGTTACGAGTACATCACATGAGAAAGATTGGTGGGAGACCTAACTTGTAGAACCTTACTGCATTATCAACAAAAGGAAGACACAGGTGTAATAAAATACATTTTATTAACAAAAGATAGACAAGAGTAATCAAAAACCACTAAATGAATGCCATGAATGGAAAATTAATAAAAGTGCATAAGATGCCTAAAATGCAAGTGATCATGTTGGATGTTGCTTTGTCAGAGCTACGTTATCTGGAAAGATAAACTGTTGCAACTCCGAAACAAGTAAGGTGAAGAGCCTTATTATACATCAACAAATACCTGAAATATTATCCATTATCAACCGTAATCAACTATACAGTGTGCAGACTTATTAGGCAAGTTGATATTCTGGTCATATTTTTTTCCAAGAACTTTTTACCAACTCTAAACCACGTCAATCTTAATAACTACTATTGCTTTTTTATTTAATCATTTATAAGAGATATAATTGTCCATGAAGGCTGAAAGTCAAAAACTCTTTATTTCAGGTGTGCAGCATTATTAGGCAGGTTTTCTTTTACAGATAAAATGAGACAAAAACGAGATTGAACTAAAGAATAAAAAAAGCCAAATGCCCACGAGAAGGATGCAAAACTTTGCTAATTCTATTATTGCGTTAGTAAAGGCATGACCATTGGGCAGCGAAATGCTTATTGGTTCATCAAGGTCAGAAAAAACAGGTGGAGAAGAAAGGACATGTTAACTGCAAAATAATTAATGTGAAGAATTATGTGAGAAACCGTTTAGTCTCCAGCACCATCATTTTCCAAAACGGCAACCTTCCTGGAGTCTCCAGAATTACAAGGTGTCAGGTTCTCAGAGACTTTGCTTGGGCAAAAAAAATCTTTAAAATGGCCCTCACTTAATAAGAATAACATGCTGAAGTGTTGTGAAATACATGAAGACTGATTTTGTATAGGCTTTATGGACCTATATTTTGAGAGTAACTCTTAAAGAACCAGCATCACATCCTCTTGTACCACTGTTTGAAGAATTTATCTTCCAGAATCTGGCAGTAAGTTTTGGTAGCCCGGTTCTGTAAACACTGTACTGGCTCCCTATTAAACATCGTATAGATTTTAAAATCTTATTGATTACCAATAAAGCCCTGAATGGTTTAGCTCCCCAGTACTCGAGCGAGCTCTTATTCCATTATAGTCCTTCACGTCCGCTATGATCTCAAAACTCTGGCCATTTGATAATACCTAGAATATTAAAATCAACTGCCGATGGCAGATCCTTTTTCTATTTAGCACCCAAACGCTGGAACAATCTACCTAACACTGTTCGGGAGGCAGACACACTCTGTCAGTTTAAATCTAGATTAAAGACCCATCTCTTTAACCTGGCGTACACATAACACACTAATACGCTTCTAATATTCAAATACGTTAAAGGATTGTTAGGCTGCATTAATTAGGTCAACTGGAACCGGGAACACTTCCCATAAAACATCGTAGGAAGATTGATATTTACGTTAATATTAGTTTTTTTTTTTCTTATTCCCAGGTCACCGCAGCCACCCGATCTGGTCCTTATCCAGTCCAGATGATCACTGCAGTCACCAGATCCAGTCTGTAATGTTAATGAAATTATTATATTATATTATATTATTTAAATATTAAACATTACAAAATTATAAAACTTATAACATTCTGTGTAACTACTACACTATTTTACTTGTATAAAATAGCATAGTTGGCTTATTAGATGTTTGTTTTCCAGATGGAAATACTATGGGTTGTCAACAGGAGAGAGAGCCAGAAAGGCCTCTTCGAGACCGAGCAGATCCTCTCACCCTTCCTGACCATGTTCTGCTTAGACTGTATAGGCTTCCAAGAAACTCAGTAATATATCTTGCACATATTCTGAGAGATAATTTGCAGCGAAAAACAAAAAGGTCCTCTCCCCTTCCCGTTATACTGCAGATAATGGTTGCCCTACGCTTCTTTGCTTCTGGGTCATTTCAAGAAGTTTTAAGTAATACTGTGGGAATTAGTCAATCTAGCGTAAGCCGAATTGTCTTCAACGTGTCAAGGGCTCTCAGCAGAATGGTGAAGAACTTCATCAAGTTCCCATCTACAGTGGCAGAGCAAATCCTCATTAAACATAAATTCTTTGAGATTGCAGCATTTCCAAATGTATTGGGTGCAGTGGATGGGACACACATTGCCATTAAGGTAAATAATATGTAATACATTAATTAGTTAGATTAACATTATTTCTTTTTAACTTGCTTTCAACATTTTTCTTTGTAGGCAAATGAATGGTGATGAAGAACTGTATGTCAACAGGAAGAATTTTCATTCAATTAATGCCCAGATAGTCTGTGATGCTTCACTGAAAATAACAAACCTTGTAGCAAAATGGCCTGGGAGTACCCATGATTCTTTCATACTCACCAACTCAGCGCTGGGCCAAAAATTCAGTTAAGGCCAAATCTCTGATGGGTGGCTATTAGGTAAATTATATATATATATATTTATTTTTTTGGCATATCAACCAAAAATTAATTTTACATATTACTTTGATTATCATTTTCAGTCTCATGTTGTCTATGTTTTTAGTGTCTTCTTTCAAATGTGAACAAGCTAAATAAACAATAAAAAGATGTATGAATAAATATTTTAGTTTGGGAATGCCATTGTTACGTTTGTGTTCAGTTAGCAGAAAATACCTGTGTTTTACAGGTGACAGTGGCTACCCCTTAAGACCTTGGCTGATGACTCCAATTCTTCATCCAGCATCAGAGGCACATGAAAGATACAACAGGGCACAAAGGAAAACGAGGGGAGTAGTGGAGAGATGCATTGGAGTTCTGAAATCTAGATTCCGATGCATTGATCACTCTGGTGGAGTGCTCTTGTACACACCTGAGAGGGCATGCCGAATTATTGCAGCAGTGTGTGTACTGCATAATATATGCCAGATGCATCGTGTGCCACTTCCCAACATTGCAGAGGCCCCTGATGAGCCTGCTGAGCCTCTGAGGGATGTAGAAAACCCACCAAACAAGTCAGGAATGCAAGCACGCAATAATCTAATAGCACGACGATTCACCTGAGAAAAACTAATAATGCTTTACTGTTACTTTAAAAACAGACCACATTCACTGTTACTTTAAAAACTTTACTGCATTTGTTCATAAAACATATGACACATTTGATTTTTCATATAAAATATATTTTATTTTCAAGTAAATTATTAAAATACAATCAAATTATTAAAATTTTATCATAAAATATATATGTATATTATAATATTATAAGATATATTTCTTGAACTACAATTCTAGAGAATAAATATTTGAATGTAATGTATATAATACATAATATTTGTATACAATAAATAAATATTTGTTGAATTACTGCAGTTTACGTTTCTTTATTTCTAGTGTTTGTCTCTCTATTTCCAGCCTCTCTCTCCACCTGAAGCAACTCCTCCTGAACTTTTCGGAGTGCAGCAACTTCTTTCAGGATCTGGGTCTGTATGTCAATCACCTCCTCTGTGCGGAACCTTTTTGGCTTGGGAGTTTGGCACAGAGGAGGGTTGCCATCTAACAGGATCTGGGATAAATTCATCTCAGGCTCCAGGGGGGGCCTTAAACAAAATAAATGCAACTTTCATGACACATATTTGCAAATATATACTAATTATAAAATTCATGATGCACAGATTACCTCTTCAACTTCTCTCTCAGCAGCAAGGTCCAATGTGGAAGGTGAAACAAGCGGCAGGAGCTCCAAAGTCAAGGTCACTGCATAGTAAATAAAGCATTACCCTTGGCACTTTATGACTTGTTTAATATAGGCCTACTGTGTTTGGGTTAAAACAATGTTAAAAGTTATAATTTATAATTACGTTTTAACAGTTAAACAAACATTAAATCCGGCTATTGTAGATAGCGTATGTAACTAGCAATGTTTCATAAAAAAATATACTACTAACTTATGTGAATAATAACAATAAGCTGAATGTTCACTGTACCTAAACAAATGGGATAACTGCTTAACGTTACCTTCTTCTGTATCTACACCGGATTTGACGCCTGTCACAGCTGTATCTCCGATGACTGACAGAACCTTCTCTTCAAATGCATCCAGAATAATAGACGGTGATCCACCACCTGTCATTTTTTGCTCTCTTGATCTCTCTGCTCCTTTTTTTTTAACAGCCGACTTTAAGTCTGCCTATTTCTTTTTCACCCCATCCACATCTCTAATGGAGTTGGCCACCGCTGAAACGGCCTCTGCCACCCGTTCCCATGCGCGTAGCTTACTTTGCATCGAGATACTGTTATCCAGTCTCCCAATGAGTACTTTCTTCCTTGCGCTAATTTCCTCGATAAGAACCTCCATCTCTTGCCTAGTGAAGTTTTTGTTTCTTTTCTTGTCATCCATGTCAAATTAGCTGAGTAGTGTATGCTTTTCTGCAAGTAAATTTCTCTTTTGACGGTTAATGTCGTTATAAGAACACATCTCACGCGCTTAATTCAAATACTTGACCGGGATGTGGCTGCTACTTTAAAACAGGATAATAAAGTGATACAATTAAAATGTAGCGGTAATTAATTTGTTGTTGCTTATTTATTTATTTATTTTTTCTTAAGAAAAAAATAAGATGTTCTTAAGAACAAATTTGAGAACTTCTTAAGATTTTTTCAAGAATTGCACTTAAGAAAATTCTTACGAACTTCTCAGAATTTATCTTAAGAAATTTCTTAATTTATTTCTTAAGAAGATTTTTGTGAATCCGGCTCCTGTATTTTATTCCGTTATCACGCCTTAAATCTATGAGTAAGAAGAGGTGTGTAACTAAGATAGTGGGGAGAGACAGAGAACTGCCATTTCCAGGTCCCAGGGCAGATGCTCAGTGACACCAGTTTCAAAATAAAACAAGATATTTTATTAAATAGACAAATGTTAAAAATTATGACTTTCAATTATACTGTAATGGCTATAATTGCTCATTAAAAAAATCCTTAATGCCTTAAGAGAGGCATCAGTATCAGTGCTGTTATCAGTGGCCTTCATTCATAGTACTTAGTAAAAGATGCCATTACACAAACATTTAAAATAACTGTTAAAATACTGTCTTTATCTAGTTAGTCTAAATTAATTATGAAATTTAAGGTGAAAATATATTTATAATTTCAAATTTTAATGTTAGCTGAAATTAATTGCGATAAATTACAGAAAAGTACATGATTAATTACGTGATTTTTAATCAATTGACAGAACTAGATATATTTATAAAAATGTAAGCCTGATAGTATTCCAATTTTTAACAAAATGTACCTGTTATATAACTGTAACAAAAATTTCAGCTTTTTACCAGTTTCCTTTGAATAATTAGTACACAATCAGTGTCAGTCCTGTGTCCCTGTGTCTTGTTCACCCTGTTGTTTCCTTACGCCCATATTTGGTTATGTTCATGTCCCTGTCTTTATTGGCTCATTATTAGTTATTTCTGTCCATTCTGTGTTTTTTAACTCCCTCCTTTAGTTATGTATTTATAGTGTGTTCTGCCCCTTGTTTCCTGTCCTGTATTAACGTCGATGTCCTGTTTCCTGAGAGTCTCTCCCTGCCTTGTGTATCCCCGTTTTGGTGTTTTTGGATTAAAGATTATTTTTTTAAGTTTACCTCTCATCTCCTTGCTTCCCTTGTGTGTTGATCATGTCACAGAGATGTTAATAATTGTATTTCATGTGAGGATTAGCATAACAATGTTAGTAAAAATAAAACAACATCTAACACTAGACACATCTAAACACACAGCATGCCAGAAACAAGGAAAATGGAAAATACATGTTTTAATAAACTTTAATAGAAACCAAAAATGAATATCCCTGAGACCCAAACTACTGTACATAACTGCATTAAAAGTGCATTTTTACATTACTCAACAACTCGTCACATATTTTTTGACATATAATAGTAATTTCCTACAGTAAAATGCTGAATTTCAGTAATTAATTCAATTAATTGTATTATATTATATAAGCACATTTAAAATCAACCGTAGTTGGCCGAAGTGCTGTTCATAAAATTAAGAGAAGTAAAATTAATGAGGGCTTTTTTTTGACAAGTCTTGTTCTGCTCCTTTTGATTGTGAAGCCATGTCACAGAATACAGTGTTTATAGTCATTTAAACCTGGTAAACTGTAGAACTACTGTAAAAATAACTGTGAAAAGTCAGCAACTACTGGCCCAGGAATATGCTTTTAGTGTATGGCAAATTATTTTGCAAAAATCATAGTTAAAGGGATAGGTCACCCAAATATAAATTCTGTAATCATGAACTCACACTTATGTTGTTCTAGACCTACAGGGCTTTCTTCCATGAAAACCAAAATTAGATGTTAGACAGAAGGAAAGCCTGAGTCACCGTTGACACAGAGGCTTTCAGTCAAACTCATACTGAAGAAAGTCAGTCATACCTTCAGTTGAGGATGTGTGAATGATGACTGAATTATAATATTTGGTTGAACTATGGAATGGAGAATATGGGAAATGTTTCTACACAGGAAATTAAACAGCAGTAAAACTATATTTTTTCTTTATTATGCATTGCAAAAGGTGGTGTCAATCAAAACAATTGTTCCTGTAAAACAAGTGTATAACTAGTATCTGTGATGGTTTTGACCTGCTCTCCTGATAGTTGTTAGCACTGCTGCTATTAGTGCTGTTAACACTATTATTCCCCCAAGCAGAGATAAATCCAGAGCAGGAACCGCAGCTCCCACCACTGCTGCTCCCAACACTTTTACCACACCTAATGCAGCTTTCTTCATCTTATTAGATCTCTCAATCCTCTGAAACTCCTCCAGAGTGGGGTGATGTCTTCCGTTATTCTGGAACATTTGCTCTATCTTCACGAGCAGCTCTGTGACCTGACCTCTGTTTTGACTGTCCTCGTTGTTGAATGCGTGATATCTGCCACCACAGCTGTGAATCAGGGTCTGGAGTTCAAGGCTTCCTCGGATGTGGTCTTCCAAAGGTTCGCCGTTCAGGTGGTCAGCATGAGTGAAGAGGATGAAGGTGTAGGGCACAGCATCTTCCCCAAAGTGGTTCCTGATCCACGTCACAATCTTCCTCTCCTCGTCTGTGAGTCTCACATCCAGCCTGATCACCAGCAGAAAGACATGAAGGCCAGGAAACGACAGACGAGCACAGTTCCTCATTTCAGCCCTCAGCTCTGATGTATTGCTAAACAGTCCTGGAGTGTCAATCACGGAGATGTTCCATCCTTCCATCGCTACTGTTTTCCTCTTACATGGCCTAGGGCTGGCGTAAGGGAAGGAGTTCACTCCGAATGATTCTCTGCCCAGGATAGTGTTCCCTGATGCACTCTTTCCAGATCCAGGGCTTCCCAAAAGGGCAATGCTGAGATCTGCAAGAGTCATTTTTTTGGGAATCGTTATTAATCCTTGCAGCTTCCAAACGACAAGTCTGCATTTATATTTTTTCTGCAAAGGTTTTCTTTTCTTTTCTGTTGGTTAGGATTAAATCAAATACTAAGTTGTCCATTTTTAAAAGAGCTTGGTATTGATCTACAAATAAGGAATCATTGTTTCAAAAAATGTTTCAGTGTATCTTCAGCACTTAGATTTTACACTGCATACTTAGATTTTACACTGCATTTTACAGGTTGTAAAATGCTGTAATGCTGTATGGGTAACACATATTCACTGTTAACTACAACTTTTGCCTCAAAGTACTAATTTACTGCTTATTGGTAGTTAGTAAGGTAGCATGGTTTAGTTAAGTTTAGGATTAAGAGATGTAAAATATGGTCCTGCAGCATAAGGTTTTAAAATGTGCTTTATAATTACTAAGAAACAATGTGAGAATTGTGCCTCATACAAAAGTGTTGCCAAAATTTTGTATATTTTTTCAATGAATTTATATAAAGCTAAATTGATAGCTTTTAACTCACCTCGATGTGCTCTTGCCATTTTTATGAACTTAGTCACTTTGAGTTTCTTTGTCTTCTGCGATGAGATTTTCTCTCTCTCTCTCTCTCTCTCTCTCTTGTCTCTGTCTGAATGGAGTGAAAATGAAAGTGCTTTAAGTAGGAGTAAACTTGAATGGGTTATAAACGTGACTGAAGGTTTTGGATTTTTCACTGCACCAATTTTTTTTTTTGTACATTAGGTCCAAAGTGCAATTTAATTAATTATTTAATTCCATCACTAACTTATAGGCATTAAACAGCTTTATGAGAATGATTGAGCTCATTTACAACAAGACAGTTGCAGAACACAAGAAATGTCAGGATTCATATAGTACTTTAAGGAGTTTCAAACATCAAACCTATGCTGAAGAGGTTCCGTGTAAAAGGAAACGAAGAATGATGAAGTAGAAGTTCCTTTAAGAGACAGCACAGTATTTGGTACTAAAATATATGGTTCTGCACTGTAAATTTATTAATAAGTATCGGTACATAAATAGTGATTAATCACAACCTGATTCCACACACATGGGGGACACACTTTTTAGGTGATATCTATGTGGGATAATGAATGTGTTTGTAAATGCTGTTTGAAAGTTAAAGATGTTCCAACACTACACATTAACTATTACTCCAAGACCTGAATGCAGGTCGGGAGTCTTCCAGGAAAATGGTAAAGAAACACTAAAAAGATTGTAGAGTGCCCTCTAATGCTAAAAAATAGTCATTCAATAATTTATCAGGTTTGTGTAACTTAACTGGTCACAGTTTGAGTGAATACAATTTTACTAATTGAATTTCAATTACAGAAACAATTACAGTTTTTTTACAATCGCTAGGACACATTTCTCGATACTTGAGTCACTTTTTCACAACTCTTCACACAGTGAGCACAACATCAGTCTCTGTGGGCTAAACTGTGAATCATTTATCATTACTTTGGCACAAAATTCACTCATTGACGACATCTGTCAAATGTGACCCTGGACCACATAACCAGTCATAGGGGTAAATTTTGTGAAATCTCATATGAAAGCTGAATAAATAAGTTTTCCATTGATGTATGGTTTGTTAGTATATAGAGGGAATATGATATTTATTTAATATCCTAATCATTTTTGGCATAAAATACAAATCTATAATTTTGACCCATACAGTGTCTTATGACTGCTTTTGTGCTCCAGGGTTACCAAATACATGAATTCTTTTATCACTTAAACACAAACACCACCAAGACTTTATGTACTATACAAGCCAATTTGCACACCAAACTGTTAAAATTAAGTTCAAAACCTAGCACAGTACACAAATGAATAAGATGTTACATACGATGTTATTTGGTTCTCAAAAATAACCAAGTAGGAACTATGGGGAAGCTTTACAGGGGATCATTCTGTGTTTGTTGGGATTACTGATCCCACATCGTCCTGTGACGTTATAAACCTTGAAATGGAGACATCCTCTTATGTGAAGACAAACAACCCTTCAAATCACAATCATAAGATTAAACAACAATAGCAAACATTGGAAGAGCAAGGAAATAAGTAAAATAAATAATATAAAATACAAGAACTGTCACTGTTGAGGATCCTTTGATCGAGTGAGAGAGAAAGAGAGAGACTGCTCTTTCACAAGTTTTAAACCTATTACAGTTTTTTTCAATTGCTTACACGCTAAAATTAAATCTTTCCCAAGATTAGCAAAACCTTACACTCAAGTAGCAAAACACCGGCCTAGATTTGCACAACTGTTGGCACATTGTCAGCTTCACACTTTTTGCAAAACATTACACACAGGGATTTGCAAAACACTAAACACACTTGTATGCATTTAACACAGACATTTATCATGATGTCATTTCCTTGCAATTTCAAAGCAAAGGCTTTCAAAATGAACACACCCCCTGAACCAATTGGTTAAACACAGCCACCAGGTGGGCACACACACTGGTGCTTAATTGTAGACACATCATTCAGGTTTAAGCATTATAAAAAGGCAACAGGTAAGTTCAGCTGTCTTCAACAAAAATGTACGGTGTCAGAGGAAGAGTGCAGATGAGAGGGGGATCCAGAGAGAACAAGGTGGAGGAAGAGGCCAAGGTGGAGGAAGAGGAAGAGGGATAGTGCAGATGAGAGGGGGAATCCAGAGAAAACAAGGTGGAGGAAGAGGCCAAGGTAGAGGAAGAGGAAGAGGGAGTGTGCGGATGAGAGGGGGAATCCAGAGAGGCCAAGGTGGAGGAAGAGGTAGAGTGCGGATGAGAGGGGGAATCAGGAGAGAAGAAGGTGGAGGAAGAGGCCAAGGCAGAGGAAGAGGGAGAGGAAGACCTGTAGGAGGGTTAGGACATGCAGAAAGAATAAGAAAACCAAATCTGTGTAACGAAATTCGTGCTACAATTGTGGACCATGTAATAAACCACGGACTAACACTGAGGGAGGCTGGACTGAGAGTACAACCTAACCTAAGCAGGTACACGGTGGCATCAACAGTTCGGACATTTCGTCAAGAGCACAGGTGAGAAACTTATCTTATGTCAACAGAAAATCTATAGCTTACTGCATGTACTATATCAACAGTTTTGGTATGTATTCATGTATCATTTTACAGTAAGCTACATGTATTTTGTTTGGCCAACATAGGATTGAATGTCGAGAACACCAAGGAGGGAGGGGAGCCATATTCACACAGGAGCAAGAAAGAGAGATCTTAAAACTTGTTTTGGCCAATAATGCAATCAGATTTAGAGAAATTCAAGCCCATATTGTCAATGATCACCAAATTTTCAATAATGTCCAACAGGTCTCTCTGTCAATAATCGCCGGTATCCTTAAAATAACATAGCGTTGTGATGAAACAACTGTATAAAGTACCATTTGAAAGAAATTCAGACATGGTGATAGTCCTGCGGCGTGAATATGTGGTGGTACGTTTTGTTCACTGACTGTAGTATTATGTACGGCACACATAACCTTTTTACTGTAGATGTAATTTTACTATATAGAAGACCAACAGTATATTGATCTACATAATGTGATATTTTGCTGTATTTCAGAGAGTTTTGCAAATTGATGCAGAGGAATAATGAGTTTATATACATTGATGAGGCTGGATTTAACCTGACAACAGTGAGAAGAAGGGGACGAAACATCATTGGCCACAGGGCTATTGTCAATGAACCAGGGCAACATGGGGGTATCATTACCCTTTGTGCTGCCATTACACAGAATGGGGGTCCTCCACCGCCAATGCCAACTTGGGTCCTTACAACACTGACCTCATTCTTACATTTTTAGACAGATTACAAAATATTATCACAGCAGCAAACTAAAGGGACCAGATACAATACATTGTCGTCTGTAGCTTTCCATCGTTCTACTCTGGTCCAAAACTGGTTTCATCAACACCCACAATATACAGTTCAATACCTTCCACCATACTCCCCCCTCCTAAACCCCATCGAAGAGTTCTTCTCAGCATGGCGGTAGAAGGTTTATGATCTCCGTCCCTATGTCCAGATGGCCTTCATTCAAGCTATGGAGGAATCATGTGATCAAATTGAAGCAGCATCCATACAAAGGAGGATTCGTCACTCCAAAAGATTCTTCCCACATTGCCTTGCAAATTAAAATATAGCCTGTGATGTTGACGAGGCCCTGTGCCCAGATCCAGCTAGGCGGAGAGATGTTTAGGTTTTTATTATTTATTTTATTCGGTACTGAACTGGATATGTAATTTGTTACAGTATTTACTGTATGCTTACAGTACAATGGTATGTTCAGTAATACTGTATAAAAACTGGAAAATGTTTTGTTAGGAATGTTTTGTTGAAATGTTCAGTATTGACTGACTTGAGTACATGAAAATAAATAAATATTTTCATTACTCTGCACAATTGGTGTCATGTGTTGGTGAATGTATTTTTACACTTTCTCTGTGTAAATGCTAAAAGTGTTTTAGGTTGAGCACAGGAGTGTTTAATTGATTCAAATAAAATCAGACCATATGATGGTTGTGTTTATGTTATGACAACAAAATAAGGTTTTTATAAAACATTGTATAGTTTTAACAAAAGTGTTAAATTTTGCTAATTATCTGAGGTGCTGTGCTACTTTGGTGTAGTGTTGTGCTAATTGTGTGAAGGGGTTTGGAAAACCGGGGCCTGTTTTCAAAATTGTGCTTAAGCAATTTAAAAAAGCTGTAACGGATACATAGGGATGCACCGAAATGAAAATTCTGGGCCAAAACCAAATTTTTTTGGATTTACTTGGCTGAAAACTAAAGCCGAAGATGCTTTTTAAAAGTTATTTATTATTTTATTAATAATAATACATTTATTTTATATAGCGCCTTTAAAAGTTGCTTTCTCGAGGCGCTGTACATGAACGCTTACGTAAAGGAAAACACAACAATAAAAACAAACTATAAATTGAACAAAAGATCAATCACAAAAAGAAATACAACAGAAAACTAATAAAATTAAAGCATTCCTGAAAAAGAATGTTTTGAGAGAGGTTTTAAAAATAGCTAAAGAATTAGCATCTCTAATGTCAGCTGGGAGAGATTTCCACAGTTTTGGAGAATACGTTGAGAATGCCCTGTCACCCCTAGATCGCAGCCGTGTTTTAGGAACAACTAAGAGACCATGCTGAGACGATCGTAAATTGCATGTTGGCGTATAAGGTGTTAAAAGATCTGCCAGATACTGTGGAGCGATACCATGCAAAGCCTTGAATGCAAGCATTAGGATTTTACAATCTATACGGTATTTAACAGGGAGCCAATGTAACCAATGTCTCCAAAGCTGGAGTTATATGATCACCAGCCTTAGCCCCGGTTAAAATTCTGCTGAATTCTGCAAGTATTGCAATTTCAATTGCAGACAAACAACTCGGGCTCGAAACGAATCTCTACTGACTAGACTTAGGCTCCCAACTAGACTCTGCACACTGTTTTTGCTCAATTTCGCTGATTAAAATAGTTACAATCAAAGCCACAGCAGAACTGATTTGGGTCTCCGAGCAACACATATCAGTGTTTTGTTACTAAAGAAATCCATGTTTTTGAACAAATCAAACGAGTCAATGATTCAGTAGTCCATTCATAAGGTCAGTCACCAAATCTTCCATTTGAATGAATCTGTTGAATGAAGGACTAAACTACTCACTCATTTAAACAGTCTTTTGCCGCCACCTACTGGTTTGGTTTTATATTTAAATCATTATTTATTTTTAATTTGCTATCATTGCTATTTTTCACTGCATTATTCACATAATTTCTCATTTGTACGTTCAAAAACATTTAAACCTAAATTTTATAAAATTCTTCATAGAAAGTGTAAGGCCCGGCTCGATCGACCCAATGACGGCAGTCGTTCAGCGGGTGAAGGGCTTTGCGTATTACAGTCTTTCCTTTCACGACACAACAAGAACATTAAAATAGAAGGCTTTTTCTTATATATTTTATCTCGTTATTTCATCTGACTCCATAAATGAAAAAGTTTTAATGATATCTGTGCATCATTAAAATATGAAACGAATGATTGATTATTCTTTTCAGCTCTTTTTAATACTTTACCCGCTCAGATGTAGGGAAACTATATCGCTCAGAGGCCCTGTTTTTCACAGGTCTCACGGACACAATCTCGTCAGGCCCGGTCGTCAATCAGAGGTAAATTATGGTTATGTATCTAAGATTTGCCGTTAATTCACACGTACACAATCAGAGACATCGGATAACCCCGTTGGAGCCCCCTCAGAACTTTAGTTCAATCGTTTACTTCAGTAAAGGTTTTTGGCCATTATCAGATATGTTGGCAGGTCAATGTACAACACTCGTAATAACTTTGGATTGGTCAAATCCTTGTTTAAAGTAACATTAAATCAAAAGTCAGAGGTATAGGCGTACCCGAGTTTAGTCTGACCAGACGGCGTTCGCCGTCCCTAAATGGAATTAACCCGCCCCTGCATTCAAGTACACTTGAAAAGACGCCGGGTATTAGCCGTCGCTAAAACTGACGCAGACTTGCGGAAATATACGAATCCACTCATCTATTAGGGAGAAAGCAATCTTAGAGGCAGTCAGAATAAAATCAAACGTTACAATTTATTGACCAGGTCATCGAAACAATAATTCAAAACTCCAATGTTACAAGAATAGAATCATCAGTTAAATTACTACCTGGCAATGAAAACTACACACAGCGATTTGTGCGGGCAGTCAACCTACAGACTCCCAGAACTTTGTGTCCCCTTTCCTTATAAACCCAGATAATTCAATAAACCTACCAAATGGTGGTATTATAATTAGACTTTAGAATTTGCAACCAAATGGCTCTTGATATCCTGTGGCAGGGAATGCTTATTTACATACAGGAGGTGATCTTGACTAGAAGAATCGGGGGGAGAGCACACCTTTAAGTTGTAGGACTTCTCATACTTTAGAACTTCTTTTAGCTTTTCATTATGATTGGGAGAATGAGACCATTTTACCAGGCGCACTGAGACATTTCAAATGATAGTAAACATGTATGGTTACTTTTTTGTACATATTACATTGCATGGGTTTTTCAGTGAATTCTAGGACATGAGGTGAGGGGGGGAAGATGATGGGACCGTCAGTACAGGGTGTAGACCACCCGGTGAGTTGCGTTTTGGCTGTTACATATGTAAGAGGTAGTTCCTGTTGATTACTGGCACCAGGCTTACAGTTCCTCTCTGGGGGGGGGGGTTCAGACATACTGGCACCAGGCTTACAAAAGCGTGCAGTGTAAATGCATTTATTGCATTACAGCTTCATCAAACAGTCTGTAAATACATCTAATGCCTCTTCAGATGCAGCTTCTGTGTTTGCTGCAGTGGAAAGATGGTGTTTGTTGATACTGATTTTATTTGAATGGTAACAACCCTACAGTTTATTATTATTATAACTGAATTCATTAAAAACAATGTAAGAATTTGATGTGAAAGATAACACATTTAATAAGGTTAGGAAAAAAATTACAATTTAAGGAACATAGTGGGAAATTACATCCAGCAACTAATTTTGAGTTAATTGTTATTTCTACCTCTTTCTTGTCATGTTACTATGTCGATGAATATGCATGAAGACGAAGATGAATCCAGACTACTACCCTTGCCCGCAGGCTTCATAATATATATCATATATCAGTGCTAATTTAGCTCTTTAAGCCCCAAATTATATACAGTTTATATATATATATATATATATATATATAGGGTACATAATGGGAGAACCTGTTTATGGCCATTTTACAGACATATTGCATAAAGAAAAATGGTATATCAAAACATTCAATTATATCTTTAATAACATAGTTGAGAACATGGGCGTCGGAAGGGTCCTCCCCCAGAAAAAAAGTAATGGAGTACATGCAATTTTCTGTAGTTTGGTGCTGTTTAAATAACGGAATAGGCTGCCTTGTTGACAGGGGTTATTTACATTACCTCAGTGTCATAGTTCTGCCACAGGAGCGAGGGACGAGGTCACGAGGAAATAACAAAATAATTAATGACACAGGTGCATGGAATAATCAACTTAACAAGAACAGGATAGTGATTAAATAAGGACAAACAGGAACTCAAACACATGACAGATCGCCCCCTCAGGGGACTCAGGAGGCCATGGCGAATCAGGATATATGGTCCCCCCAAAAAAATTATTGGGGTGAATTAGGAATTATGGAGGGCGCTTGCGAGGAGAGGGCTCTGGTGCTGGATTCCAACACATACCCTCATAAGCCACAAGTAGTCCCAGGGGCACATGTGCGGTGGCCGGTGGGCTTGACTGGGCTGACGGACTGGACTCCCGATCGGGATCGGAGACTCTCTAGACACTGCATGACCTCCTCCCTCCATCCAAGGTTGGTGGTGTCTGGGAGTATATAATATTTTTTGTAGATCATGTGATTCCTTGTATTGTAAACGTCTTTTTGTTTTCAAATTTTGTACATATTTTTTTGGTGTCTCTCTCCTTTTTTCCTGCGGTTTTCTTAGTTTGCCATGTACAAATTTATCTTGTAAGCTCTTATGTCTTTTGGAGGCTATTATCATTTTACATCTCAAGTCCTCTATTTTTCCTTGTGTTATTTAGTTAATTGTTTTTTTTTATTCCTCTTGCAAATCTCCTTTAGTTTTTTTGAGTAGTTGAGTAGTTAAATGTAGGATCCTTTCATTATGTAAAGTTCTAACTTTGTTTTTTGTCTTTTTGTATTAGTAGTTTTAATGGAACAGAGAAATTATCTAGAATTGACCCTTCTTTTTAAGACTCTGAATAGTATTTTGGTTGCTTCTTTTTCCTCCGTTTGTTGTGTACAGATCCTCTTGAATCTCTAAAGTTGAGATTTCACAATTCCTTTGAAAGTGTGACTTGTATGATAACTATTCTTATGTAAGAGTGCGTGGGTGTCTGTTGGTTTAAAGAATACTTTAATGTCCAAGGTCCTTTATAGGTAGTAGTGTCCAGAAAGTTAATGGAATTGTCTTTTAGTTCATATTTTACTTTGATGGCTCTGCGATGATTGTTCAGGATTTGAATGAATTCTTTGAAGTCCTCTTCTGAGTGATCCCATATTACCCAGATATCATCAAAAAATCGGCAATATTGAGCAGGTTTTTAAAGGCATTTTTCCAGAGCTGTAGTTTCCCAGCCTGCCATGTATATATTAGAGATGCAGATGAGCCCAGAATATTAATGAAACTTGTTTAATTACACGTTAAGCGTTTTCGTCCCTTTAGAAAATCGCAATGAAGAAAATGCTTATGCATTAATACAGTTAAAGTACATATTTTGGGTTCATCAGTTCTTCAGCAGATTTTGTACTTTATTAGTAAGGTGTGTACAGAATGTGGTCTGTCCCGGTAAGCATACATTATATGAGAGGAAAACATTTAACATGACAATAGACACATTGTGTTCACATTTTGGGCTTATGTGCGTATCTGCATGTAGTATATGTTTTAAAATTTTTATTTTTATCACTGGCTTGGTACATTAAGCCAGATTGAAGCGTCATTTGTGTTAAGCATAGTAATGTCCCTGTTCAAGTAGCTACTGCTAATTTACAAGCCCAGTAAGAGTCATACTCGCGAAGGTGATGTTAATTATTAAACCAAACAAAATCAAAACTTTCAACACCTTGCAATATGATTCTTTCATTGAGTGACATGCAGAGGGTTTAATCGACTATTAATTAGTTAATAGACTTACTATCCGGCGTCTTCTTGTCATCTCCGCGACCTGCTTCCCTTGGGGTTTTTACACAGAGAAAAGGTGTAACTAGTTAGTGATTACACAGAATAGACTTATATGGAAAAAGTATATGGTAAAAGTGGGTGGGTCCAATATCATTGGTCTTAAAAAGTGGGTGGGTCCTGTCCCACCCACATACAATGGTTTCGACACCCATGGTTGAGAATCATCCTTATAAAAGTTTAGTATAAATTTATTTTTAAATATTGGTGATAAATAAACAACAACACTTTTTGCCTTTTCATGTCTTTAAAAAAAAGAATAATACAAAAACAGGACTGATGTTGTCTATAAAGGACATGGCATAACACATTGAAAAATATATAATTTGTATTATTATGCTTGCCTCCTTTTCTTAAGTATTTTGCCATCAAAGTATGTCACAAGTTGATGATGATGATGATGATGATATGTCTGTAAGTCATTTAATAATTCTATCACACACAAGGCTCGAAATTGCGACCATTTTGGTCGCTTATGCTCCCATAATTTAATCTGTGCTACCTCAAAATATATTTGGGAGCATTTGTGCGAGTGCATATAATTGTTGTGGTGCGCCCTGTTTCCATTTCTCTACAAAATGTTCACAAATTATTACTGCACGGTATGTGCCTCATGTGCACAGGTACAGTGATCAGTTCAACCATAGACTGCAAAAAAAAGAGTTCACCGTTCTATTCAAGATGGCTCAATGCATTGCGTTCACCGGTGAGTTTGCAGGTAACACAGCGTTTGCCCTTGAATCAACTCATTTTAAGCACGAGAACTTGGTTAAACATGGAGAGAGTGCCAAGCACAAGAAATGCAGGGACAAGTGTGTGGCAAAGAAGTCAGGTTCAATTATCAAGGCTTTTAATAATGGTGCGAGGTAACTAGGCAATGCTGACAAGCACAACGAGCAGACTCCCACACACACAGAGAAATGAGCACACGGATCCATGAACCGTGATAGTTACAGACAATAAAATTACAGAATTTAAATTAAGTTACTGTGAGTTGTGATGTAAGGCTTAATAAAGACAAAGACAGAATGCCAAATTGACCCAGCTAGCTTAACTGTGTATATGCAAACTTCCAAATACATTAGTGTTAACTATCTGACCCCATAGATGTAGCTTGTTGATTAAAAGTGTAATGTAACAAATTGAAACCGAATTATGTCATGAGTCCGGGCCCTGCATTTCTTCCACTCACCACCAGAGATCACCATCTCCTGTTACCATTCCCCAAACTCCACACACCTGTCACTTATTACACCCTCTGCTGTTTCCCATTGTCATGGACTATTTATACAACACACTCCCGCTACTCTGTCTGGCTTATTAATTTATTGTAGCTGCTGTTTAATGTGGTGGATACATGGACTGTGTTGCCGTCTTATGTATCCTGTTCCTTTACCTGTTTTGTTTTTGCCTTGTTGGCCTTTTGTTTATTAAAGTTTTCTTACCTGCATTTGAACCCAGACCTTGTGTTTCCCATGGTGTTTCCTTATTGCGTCGTGAAAAATTATACCTTGCTAACATTAATCTAACATTTATCTTAAAACATATTTAAACTAAATGAATGGTTACTGTTAATTACCTTCTTCTGCATCTGCATTTTCAATCTCTTGCATGTCTTCAGGCGTCAAACTTTCCAATACTTCCTAAATTGCCTATTCTTATTGTTGTTGTTTTTGTTATTTTATCTTGTTTAATTATTTTGGTGGTAAGGGTCATCACAGGGAAAAGTTATAACCTTGATTGTATAAAGTGTTCTGTTAAAACTTGGAAAATTTGTTTATAAATAAATATAAAAAAGTATATACTTTTCTGCAGATGACAACTTATTCTACATTAGAAAGAAGATATCCGATAAAGATACCAAACGTATAGTTGTGTGTATTGCAGAGGAGGCTAACCTGCTGTTCAAAGAATTCCATTCAAGCAACACAGGCGGACCTTTTTAGACAATTAAAAACAAGAGATGTCCTTTCTCAACGGTACTACTGGCCTGGCATGTCAGCAGACATGGAGAAATGGGTACGCTCTTTATGAAATCAAAATAGTTTATTCATTTTACAATGTATACAGTAATTAAAAATTAACTCATATGATAAAGGTTTGAGGTATCACAGTGCACAGTGTGCCAGAAAACGAAAAAAGACCACTCGAACGAGATTACTTTAATTAAATGTGCATTTGTATTAATTTCTTTGCATACCCATAACAATATTGGGTATTTTATACGAATATTAATATGCTAATAATTCTGACTTTCTTTCATTTTTGTCTGGTTTGATACTTGTAAAACTTCAGTTTCCTTATGAACTAAGTTTTCTTTCTGTGTTTTGGATCACTTCTAAATCAAATCAGAAATATACAGTGGGGCAAAAAAGTATTTAGTCAGCCACCAATTGTGCAAGTTCTCCCACTTAAAAAGATGAGAGAGGCCTGTAATTTTCATCATAGGTATACCTCAATTATGAGAGACAAAATAAGAAACAAAAATCCAGAAAATCACATTGTAGGATTTTCTAAGAATTTATTTGCAAATTATGGTGGAAAATAAGTATTTGGTCAATAACACAATTTCATCTCAATACTTTGTTATATACCCTTTGTTGGCAATGACAGAGGTCAAACGTTTTCTGTAAGTCTTCACAAGGTTTTCACACACTGTTGCTGGTATTTTGGCTCATTCCTCCATGCAGATCTCCTCTAGAGCAGTGATGTTTTGGGGCTGTCGCTGGGCAACACGGACTTTCAACTCCCTCCAAAGATTTTCAATGGGGTGGAGATCTGGAGACTGGCTAGGCCACTCCAGGACCTTGAAATGCTTCTTACGAAGCCACTCCTTCATTGCCCGGGCGGTGTGTTTGGGATCATTGTCATGCTGAAAGACCCAGCCACGTTTCATCTTCAATGCCCTTGCTGATGGAAGGAGGTTTTCACTCAAAATCTCACGATACATGGCCCCATTCATTCTTTCCTTTACACAGATCAGTCGTCCTGGTCCCTTTGCAGAAAAACAGCCCCCATGTTTCCACCCCCATGCTTCACAGTAGGTATGGTGTTCTTTGAATGCAACTCAGCATTCTTTCTCCTCCAAACACGACAAGTTGAGTTTTTACCAAAAATTTCTATTTTGGTTTCATCTGACCATATGACATTCTCCCAATCCTCTTCTGGATCATCCAAATGCTCTCTAGCAAACTTCAGATGGGCCTGGACATGTACTGGCTTAAGCAGGGGGACACGTCTGGCACTGCAGGATTTGAGTCCCTGGCGGCGCAGTGTGTTACTGATGGTAGCCTTTGTTACTTTGGTCCCAGCTCTCTGCAGGTCATTCACTAGGTCCCCCCGTGTGGTTCTGGGATTTTTGCTCACAGTTCTTGTGATCATTTTGACCCCACGGGTGAGATCTTGCGTGGAGCCCCAGATCGAGGGAGATTATCAGTGGTCTTGTATGTCTTCCATTTTCTAATAATTGCTCCCACAGTTGATTTCTTCACACCAAGCTGCTTACCTATTGCAGATTCAGTCTTCCCAGCCTGGTGCAGGTCTACAATTTTGTTTCTGGTGTCCTTTGACAGCTCTTTGGTCTTGGCCATAGTGGAGTTTGGAGTGTGACAGTTTGAGGTTGTGGACAGGTGTCTTTTATACTGATAACGAGTTCAAACAGATGCCATTAATACAGGTAACGAGTGGAGGACAGAGGAGCCTCTTAAAGAAGAAGTTACAGGTCTGTGAGAGCCAGCAATCTTGCTTGTTTGTAGGTGACCAAATACTTATTTTCCACCATAATTTGCAAATAAATTCTTTAAAAATCCTACAATGTGATTTTCTGGATTTTTTTTTCTTATCTTGTCTCTCATAGTTGAGGTATACCTATGATGAAAATTACAGGCCTCTCTCATCTTTTTAAGTGGGAGAACTTGCACAATAGAATAGAATAGAATCTATAGCTATTTGCACTTGGTGTAAATAACATATCGTTAAAAAATACTGCTATTTTCACTTGGTGTAAATAGCATCCATTGCTATTTACACTTAGTGCAAATATCCGCTGCCTTTTAATAAACTGAATCATGCAGTAAAAGAACACTTCACGTAATGTATGTGTGCACTGCACTCTGTAGGGGTGTTTTGAATGGTTTTTGCAAAATACTCGATAATGATAAAACGCCATGAACACATTATGGAGCTGGTAGAGAAAAATGTTGAAAAAACACATGACAGAATGTAATAAATTTATGAAGCTATCATTTCAGCTTTGGGGAATAATTTATTAAAGATTCAATATTGCTTTGATTGAAGTGATATTAATCTTTAACTTATGATTTATACTTTATTAACGACTCGTCCAGCGACCATTAATATCAGTATATCTTTAACAATTTAATTTATCTTGCTTCGTGACCAATGATAAAACAAACAAAATTAGTACTTTATCAAAATTGAGCTAGGTAACACGATCTTTGGCAAATAGTTAAAAAAAAATCTCACAGCCCAAGACATCATTCTTTATAAATAAAACAAGGTTTATTTGCTAGATGTTATTCTACACTACATGATGGACTAAACGTAATAAAACACATATACACACATAAACATATGCACACACATAAGGAGTTTTGCGATTTGAAGAGAACGTTTAAATATAGCACTCTTTTGCTATCTCATAACTTTAACTATAGGAAGATCACAGCAGACTTTGCTATCTTTACTGCATACAGATGAATTCATCAGTTCAGTAAGAATAGAGATTCGTTCGGTATACTTGATTTAAGTTGAGTTGTCAGCTGATCTGGTGTTTCCGCGTGTTTCCTGGAAATCTCCGGCTGCTGTCGTCGTTGCGTGGTGTCACTGGGGAAACCCTCTTTTTATTGGCGGTTGCCTGGTTCCTTTGTGATGCGATGACGCTGTTAAGATGCTTGCTTTAAGTTGTTATGGATTTGACAAAGTCTTTGAGTTCTTTAGATGGTCAGCCTGAGGGTAAGGCGGTGATCGAGCGTTTTAAGCGTGACCAGTGAAGACAAAGCCGAAGCTTCTAGCAAGTCAGCGAGTGAGAGCAAAAAGCTAAGCTAAAAGAAGTCTTTTAGCATAAAGTCCACAACAGTTTGCTAGTTCTCTGTCTGCACAAGAGCGGGAGAGAGAGAGCGCACATTCCCTGGAATGCAACAGAGAAACAGGAGGTGTCATAAGGTCATGGGAATATCATTTCTGTGGAGATCTGTTGAGCATCTGCATCAACGTATATCCCTCGTTGTTGATTCAATCATAAATTTAGGCGTAAAACGATCAGGGGATCCCGAGAGTGTCTGTCGCTGGAACATTTTCCAGATGCACCGTTCTTTGTACTGTTGCTTACTCTGACGTTATTTATGGTAAGCCAGTCAGGAACAACATTGAAGTTCTGTTCTTAAATACGCCCAGATGCAGTCTGTTATCTTATACAGTGCCTTGCGAAAGTATTCAAACCCCTTCATTTTTTTCAAATTTTGTTATGTTGCAACCTTATGTTAAACTGCTTTAAATGACATTTTTTCTCACATCTATATACACCATAATGGCAAAGCAAAAACAGAAATGTCACAACTTTGTAAATTAAAAAAAAAAAAAAAAAAAACTGAAATAAGTACGTTGCATAAGTACAATACCCTTAACTCAGTACTTAGCTGAAGCACCTTTACAGCCTCAAGTCTTTTTTGCTTGATGCCACAAGCTTTGATCGTCATCATCTGGCAAATATCTGCCATTCTTCTCCCCTGTTCACCTCTCAAACTCTTTCAGGTTGGATGGGGGCAGAATCACATTTTCAGGTTTCTCTAGAAATATTTGATCACATTCAATCCCAGGCTGTGGCTGGGCCACTCAAAGACATTCACAGAGCTGTCTATAAGTCACCCTTGCTGTGTGCTTCGGGTCATTGTCCTGTAGGAAGGTGAACCTTCTGCCCAGTCTGAGGTTCTGAATGCTCTGGACTGGGTTTTCATTAAGGCTATCTCTATATTTTGGTGCATTGAGCTTTTCTTCTTCTCTGACGAGTTCCTCAGTCCCTGCTGCTGAAAAACAGCCCCACAGCATGAGGCGGCTACCAGCGCACTTTACTTTTTGGGATGGTACTCTGCATGTGATGAGCAGAGCTGGTTTCCTTCAAGCATGATGCTTAGAATTCAGGTTAATCAGACCAGAGAATATTGTTTCTCAGAGTCAGAGGGTCCTTTAGGTGCTTTTTTTGCAAATGTCAAGTGTGTTTTCATGTGTCTTCACTGAGGAGAAGATTGAGTTTGGCAATGAGCCCCAGATCGGGGGAGTGTTGCAGTGATGTTTGTCCTTCTGTAGGTTTCTCCCATCTGCATATATGATCATGGAGCTCAACTAGAGTGACTATCAGGTTGTTGATCACCAGTCTAACCAAAGCCCTTCACCATCAGTTGCTCAGTTTGGCCAGGAGGCCAGCTCTAGGAAGACCAAATGTCTTCCACTATGGATAATGGAGGCTACATGCTTCTGTGAATCTTCAATGCAGCAGCAGTTTTTTCTTAACTCTTCCCCAGATACGTGGTTTGATGCAATCCTGTCTCTGAGCTATACAGGCAGTATTTTTTATATTTTTATTTTTTTTACCTCAGGGCTTGGTCTTTGCTTTAATATGCATTTTTCAGCTGTTAGACCTTTTGTTAAGACGTGTGCCTTTCCAGATCATTTTCATTCAATTGAATTTGCCACAAATGAACTTCATTCAAAGTGTGGTAACATTTACAAGCAATATGAATGCTCCTGAGCTAGATTTCACGAATGATTAGATTTCATGAATGCTTATGCAATGGAATCATTTAAGTTTTTATCTTTAATAAATTTGCAAAGATGTTAAAAAAAAAGATTATTTGCTTTGTCGTTATGGTGTATATAATGTAGATTGATGTGGGGAAAAACAGTAATTTAAGGCAGTTTAACATAAGGCTACAACATAACAAACAGTGAAACAAATGAATACTTTCGCAGGTCTCTGTATGTATATATATATATATATATATATATATATGTGTGTGTGTGTGTGTGTGAGGGGGCGTCATGCACTTATTATTTTGAGGGGCACAGGAGGTGGGGGGGGTTGACACACCAGTAGGCTAATGTCTTACAGAATTCTTTTATTTTTTAGGCTAATCGAAATATTCCAAGTAACTAAACTGTAATCAAATGCATTTTGCACCTTTATATGTCATGTTAATCTATAACGGGCAATGGGCAAATTTTTCTAATGTTCTATTAGGTTCATTCTATTGAAATATTTTCTCTATTTTCTCTCCCTAGAAATATTATAATACAGAAATATTACTTGAAAACCATGTTTCTTTATATTTTAAAATCAAACAATTGTAAGGTCTGTTTTTGGTTCTGTTCCATGTTCTTGTTTTCATGTCTTGTATTTTGAAGTTTGGTTATGGTTCCTGTTTGTGTCATGCTTCCCTTACCCTCATGTCGTCTTTGAAATTGGTTCCCTTCTTCAATGTGTCATGTTCTGATTGGTTGTCATGTTCATTGTGTCATGTCCCCATTGGTTTGTTCTAGTCATGTGACCCTCCTTGTTTGTGATAAGTAGCCATGTCATTGTCTTGTTCCTGGTCTTGTATTGATTGTTTATGTCCTGCTGTCAGTGAGTGTCAAGTCATGTCAAATCATGTCAAGTCATGTCAAGTCTAGTCTAGTCTAGTCTAGTCTAGTCTAGTCTAGTCTAGTCTAGTCTAGTCAAGTCTGTATTTGGGATTGCACTGTTTGAATAAATCTGCACTTGGATTCTCACTACACTCGCCTTCAGTGGACTAATTACAGAATACACGAACCGCAACATGAATCCAGCAGATCAGCTCATTCAGCTCCGCCAAGGAAACCGGCCCATTGAGGCATATGTGGCAGACTTTTGTGGACTTTATTACCAGGTAGATTTCAACAACAGTTTCCTCAAGGACATTTTTCGTTATGGTTTAGAGAAGTACATATCACAGTCAATGCCACGCAATACCCCACACTGGTCACTAGAACAGTACATTGACTTTGCACTCCGTTTGGCTGGCTCACCACTTCCTGTGGGGATAGTTGATGAGGAATCCTGCCATCCTCCAGTATCTGCCACACCAAGGCCTGAAAACATCATGCCTACCATGCCAGAGCCTGCTAACGTCATGTTTGCTACCCAAGAGATTCATCACAACATGGCTGCCATTCAAGAGCTCCGTAGAAAATGGCTGCCACTCAAGAGTCTCTTCGGGAAATGGCCGCCGTTCTAGAGTCTGCTCACGTCATGCCTGCCTAGCCAGAGCCTGCTATCGTCACGCCTGCCGCCCCAAGGCCTGCTATCGTCACGACGCCTGCCGCTCCAGGGCCTGCTATCGTCACAATGCCTACCGCTCCAGGGCCTGCTATCGTCACGACGCCTGCCGCTCCAGGGCCTGCTATCGTCTCGACGCCTGCCGCTCCAGGGCCTGCTATCATCATGGCGCCTGCCGCTCCAGGGCCTGCTATCGTCATGCCTGCCGCTCCAGGGCCTGCTATCGTCACGCCTTCCGCTCCAAGGCCTGCTATCGTCACGCCTGCCGCTCCAGAGCCTGCTCACGCCACGCCGTCCGCGCCAGAGCCTGCTCACGCCACGCCGTCCGCGCCAGAGCCTGCTCACGCAAGGCCGTCCGCGCCAGAGCCTGCTCACGCCACGCCGTCCGC
Source organism: Gymnocypris eckloni scoliostomus (assembly GCA_027564155.1). NCBI lineage: Eukaryota > Metazoa > Chordata > Actinopteri > Cypriniformes > Cyprinidae > Gymnocypris > Gymnocypris eckloni. The sequence goes on from CM050417.1 coordinate 36,567,145, forward strand.
GCCAGAGCCTGCTCACGCCACGCCGTCCGCGCCAGAGCCTGCTTACCTCACGCCGTCCGCGCCAGAGCCTGCTCACGCCACGCCGTCCGCGCCAGAGCCTGCTTACGTCACGGCCCCCTGCTCTGCCTGCTCCGCCATGGCCCCCTGCTCTGCCTGCCCCGCCATGGCCCCCTGCTCTGCCTGCATGAATCCAGCAGATCAGCTCATTCAGCTCCGCCAAGGAAACCGGCCCATTGAGGCATATGTGGCAGACTTTTGTGGACTTTATTACCAGGTAGATTTCATCAACAGTTTCCTCAAGGACATTTTCCGTTATGGTTTAAAGAAGTACATATCACAGTCAATGCCACGCAATACCCCACACCGGTCACTAGAACAGTACATTGACTTTGCACTCCATTTGGCTGGCTCACCACTTCCTGTGGGGATAGTTGATGAGGAATCCTGCCATCCTCCAGTATCTGCCACACCAAGGCCTGAAAACATCATGCCTGCCATGCCAGAGCCTGCTAACGTCATGTTTGCTACCCAAGAGATTCATCACAACATGGCTGCCATTCAAGAGCTCCGTAGAAAGATGGCTGCCACTCAAGAGTCTCTTCAGGAAATGGCCGCCGTTCTAGAGTCTGCTCACGTCATGCCTGCCAAGCCAGAGCCTGCTATCGTCACGCCTGCCGCCCCAAGGCCTGCTATCGTCACGATGCCTGCCGCTCCAGGGCCTGCTATCATCACGACGCCTGCCGCTCCAGGGCCTGCTATCGTCACAACGCCTGCCGCTCCAGGGCCTGCTATAGTCACGACGCCTGCCGCTCCAGGGCCTGTTATCGTCACGTCGCCTGCCGCTCCAGGACCTGCTATCGTCACGCTTGCCGCTCCAGGGCCTGCTATCATCACGCCTGCCGCTCCAGGGCCTGCTATCGTCACGCCTGCCGCTCCAGGGCCTGCTATAGTCATATCGCCACGCATGCCGCCCCAGGGCCTGCTATCGTCACGACGCCTGCCGCTCCAGGGCCTGCTATCATCACGACGCCTGCCGCTCCAGGGCCTGCTATCGTCACGACGCCTGCCGCTCCAGGGCCTGCGATCGTCACGCCGTCCGCGCCAGAGTCTGCTCACGTCATGCCGTCTGCGCCAGAGCCTGCTCACGTCACGCCGTCCGCGCCAGAGCATGCTCACGTCACGTCGTCCACGCCAGAGCCTGCTCACGCCACGCCATCCGCGCCAGAGCCTGCTCCTCCATGGCCCCCTGCACTGCCTGCTCCGCCATTGCTCCATGCTCCAGGTCCTGTTTCCCTTCACAGGCCTGGCCCTCCATCCCACCCCCTGGACTATGTCTGTCCCGCCTCCACTCCACCACCCTCCTGGACTTTTTGGGTTCTGTTTTTGTTTTGTTTGGGCGTCAGGAGCCGCCATTAGAGGGTGGGGAATATATAAGGTCTGTTTTTGGTTCTGTTCCATGTTCTTGTTTTCATGTCTTTTATTTTGAAGTTTGGTTATGGTTCCTGTTTGTGTCATGCTTCCCTTACCCTCATGTCGTCTTTTGCTATTGGTTCCCCTCTTCAATGTGTCATGTTCTGATTGGTTGTCATGTTCATTGTGTCATGTCCCTATTGGTTTGTTCTAGTCATGTGACCCTCCTTGTTTGTGAAAAGTAGCCATGTCATTGTCTTGTTCCTGGTCGTGTATTGATTATTTATGTCCTGCTGTCGGTGTGTGTCAAGTCTAGTCTAGTCAAGTCTGTATTTGGGATTGCACTATTTAAATAAATCTGCACTTGGATTCTCATTACACTCGCCTTCAGTGGACTCATTACAACAATGTTATTTGAACAATTACAACTCTTTGAGCCATTAATGTGGCAATCATAATTTTTTTATTTAATTATATAGAATTCCAAGCACCACAAAACTGCTTGTCCCCACAGCCATATACAGCGGGAACGTGCTTTATTTTGAGGTCCAAAACAGGTTTCTACCATTTAAAATACAATAATGTATTCATAACTATATCAAATATATGATGTAAATGAAATTTCATATGAAGCTTTTAGTTGAACGCACTGGTATGGCCTGCTTTATTGTTAGGAACTTTGTAAAAATAAAATACAAATGGCTTAAGCTACTTAATTTAGTGAGAATACCATGACTGACAACATGTGGTTTGATACCTTGCAAAAGCCATTTTGTAAAATGCATTTTTCGTGAAAATTGTCAATGGTGTAATACTGTCACTGGTGTCACCTGACCTTCCTTATAAATAAAGATAAGAAAAACTGTCATTTATGTATAGTCATACAATCAAAAGGTAATCTAATAATGGGGTCTAATTTTAAATGTTAGAAAAATAAATACATTTTAAGACTGCCATACCAAAAGTGGAAATTTCTCTAGAATGACACATTATGCATAAAATCTGTCTTTTTTACCACATATGGCATCATGCCTTAAAATATTTTTATATGTCTTAGTTTGTATTTAACGTGAATTTAATTTAAAAAAAGTTGTAAGTTACTAATTATAACACATTCGTTGTACAGAAACACAGCAAAGGGACATTGACCTTACATTATCAAAGAACATTATCAAGATTTCTGTCTCAAAAACTCCCATTTATCATTTCTGAAGCTGTTTGAACTGTAAAAATTGATATATTTTACACTTTGTTGTTTCTGATGAGAGAATTCGGCAGGGAATTAAGTCAGCGAGCGCGCACCCTGAACTCATCCAAATACCTCTGATTGGTCATTGCATTAATAAGCTCGACAGAATCGTGTGTGATTGGTGGTAATGCGCAGAGCTGTATAATCGCCTGTCTCTGGCTCAGTGCCAGCGAACGCAGATTTGAATTCAGCTGCTGGTGATTTGACACACTGAACGTTATACGTTATAATAACGTCAAAACTTTGATTTGTTATATACGATACATAAACTCCCCGTTGAAGAACTTTGCAATAAATGTATTTACATTAGTGTGTTTGTGCATCCCGAGCTGAATATAATCAGTTGGGAACGAAACTATAGATTTGATGTAAATATGTACTTTTAATAAACACTTCACTAGAAAAACAATGCTGTATGAATGCAACAGTAGTGAAGATCGCCTCTGCTGGAAACCACCTGCCACCTTGTGGGGTATTTTGACTTGAACACAGTCCTGTTACAACAGTTATGTGTCTGACAAAGCAAATTAATAAATATCCCATTGTAACATACAAGATCAAGATGATAAACATGCCTGACACACCACTAAAGTAAGAATGAATAATTGAAAATAATTGTATATTTATTATTGTTTAAAATGTTTTTAAAGTATTTGTTTCAGCTGTTTACAATTTAAGAGTTTGTCCAAATACACCTCCTCTATGATGTCAAGTTCTCTGATGACTTTAGTACCATGCAATAAATCGTTGCAGGCTGTAGTAATCGACACATGTTATTTGTAGATGGTCCCTCACATAAGCGATGACGTCACGACTCTCCATAGTGGTAAGCGTGTTTCTCAGCTTCTTTAAAACGTCGAGTTCTGCAGAAAACTGTGTTCTGATTTGTGCTCATGGTAGTCTGTGATGATAACTGACCGAAATTAGCCTTTATATTGCAGATTAGCAAAGTTATTGAACGCGGAAGGCCGAATATAAAACCAACTTTACCCAAGTGCATCTAATTACCTGGTGTTAAAAAATTGACAATTTTAAAAACATAAAAAAATGCAAAACAATAGTTCTTATCAACAAACCAATAGTGTTAACAGTAGGAAAAAATATGTAATTGTTTGTAAATAACGAGTTTAAAAATAAAAAAATATGTTGTAGCTAAAAAAAATGTATCAGTCATAGTCACAAAATACGAAAGTCTTTCAGACAGTATTGCATTTTTGCCACACTCCCTTAAGTGTTCAATAGGCGGAGATCACTGTTTCAAAAGGCGTTTTACCAAGAAAGAACGTTATCCGACATAAGTATCACGTCGTACCATTATATTTAAGCACAACAACGTAGAGGCGACCACGTTTATTCGGTAAAGGTAAGGAAGGTCCGAATGTCCAATATAAAACCAGCTTTACTGCCATAGGAGCGAGTCATAAAGCTTTCGGACACAGCGTCGAGTCTGAGGAGAGGTCAGTAAATCACGGTGTGAAACACAAACATGAGACACATTTTCTATGTTTGGACTGATAATGTGTTTGTTACTGAATGTCTCGTGATCACTGAGTGTAATGATTGCTGCTAACGGTTCTCTTCTCTTTATTGATGTATCTTTGGCAGATCAGATTTGTTATAGTCGCTTTTAAAGTTAGTTTTAGGTTCTATATTATTATTAGTTATTGTAAAGTCTTATTTAATGTTTTCTGTTCTCATGTTAGATATGAGATATGCATGTTATAGCTATGTGTAGCATGTTATAGCTATGTGTAGATAAGCGCTAATGTTGTTTAAGGGACCGTCTACAAATTCCAGTCATAGTGCAAAAACAAAACATTAACTTCGTCCAGTCATTAATTCAAATTAATGATTTTTACAAAGTTGTAGTAAATGCTGTGTCCAGACTGACTTACTGAATGTGAGTTACAACTTTTACTGAATCACAGTAATTATTTTATAATTGAGTACTGTACCCAGCCGGCATTTCAACGTTGTTTCACCGTTGAAACAACGTCAGGTACCATGGTTGAATCAACGGTGAATTACCTTTCGATTTTGCAAAACGGATCAACGTTGATATTGTGACGTCGTTTCACCTCGGAAGCAACAACGTTGATTCACCGTTGAAATCGCGACGTTGTTTCACTCTTACCTCTCGGGTTATTGAATCAACGTTGATATTGTGACCGTTTCACCGGCGTACCTTTCAAAGGTCGATCGTCGTTAAATGTCCAAGCAAGCATTCACTTTTGAAATTGTTAATATTGCAATTTAGCTTAAACGTCAACACCGAGATGTAAACTATGATTTTCGGTGCATATTTCGTGTTTTCAGTAACTAATAAATCTTGCTGTACATGATTTGCAATCAGACGGCATTAAAAAAAAAAAATGGAAAAAACCCATTCTAACAACTAGATGTCCATAAATCTACAGTGCAGGGATGAGATGCTTCATTTTCTAAAGAAAAACATTTGAACAATTATGCCAAATGGAAAAAAATTCTTAGAATTTAAATATACAGTATATCTATATTGTACATTTACACTTTCACAGACTTTCTTGAGAAATTTTCACTCAACAACAAAGCACTTTCTTAAGGGTTTAATGATATATCATAATGCAGAGGAAAAAGCTTTCATTCTAGTTTCATACACACTGCAAAGATTCACACAACATATATAAATAATTATAAATATAGTTTGGAAACTTGCTCAAGTCTGTTTGACCAAAAATACATAAACCATAACACTAACAAACACTAAAATCTTACAATTTCCAAACTTCTGACCAACATATGTACACATTTCTTAACATTCAAAAATATCAACAATTAAGTGAAAAGGAATCCAAGTAAAAGTAAGGAAAGTTTGTAGAACTAGTAAGAAGTGATGTGTACAGTCAGTTGATGAGAGAGTGTGTGTGAGAGAGGATGAGTGTGTGAGTGAGTTGATGAGTGAGTGTGAGCATGTGTGTGAGAGAGGATGAGTGTGTGTGTGTGTGAGAGAGAGAGAATGAGAGTGTGTGTGTGTGAGTTGATGAGTGAGTGTGTGAGTTGATGAGTGTGTTTGTGTGAGAGAGTGAGTTGGTGAGTGAGTGTGTGAGCATGTGTGTGAGAGGATGAGTGTGAGAGTGAGTTGGTGAGTGTGTGTGCATGTGTGTGAGAGAGAGAGTGAGTTACTAGAACTAGTAAGAAGTCATTTGTAGAACTTTACATTTCTCTAGCAACAGTCAATAAAAAAAAAATAGGTATCTTCAAGGAAGAGTCTTCTTACGGCCATCACCACCCATCCTCTCTGGTGCAAAAAAATAGGTATCTTCAAGGAAGAGTCTTCTTACGGCCACCACCACCCATCGATGCTCTCTGGTGCATATTTTAAATATTTGGACATGGCCTCCATTACTTTTGTAATGGTTGTGTTGTGTGCATTGATGACTGCATATAAAGAGAAAAATCAAAACAGCCCAGATCAAAAACAATTCTATACATTTATGGAAAAGCTTTTAAGGATGTAAAAGTTATTAGGATCACAATTGACCTTATGCACAGTAGCTTCCCTGTTTTCGATAAGCCAGCTCAGTCATTCTCGCATATTATACATCATACATGTCTGTGCAGTGCTGCTTCAAGTCAAACACCTATTGTGTTTTGTTGGGAGACGCACAACAGTTCTTCTGTGGCTTTAGAGGTAATATTTTTGTTTACACGATTTTGCTAAATCAGACAATATTGTGTCTAATACCACAATATTAACTTTTTATTATTGCAACTGGTCAGTGTTAAAAAAAAAATGCTTGGAAAATCTCTTTATGTAATTGGATTAGTGTGATTACTGATATCTTAAAAAAAAAATTATATATAAAAAAATTAACCCATTAACTTCCAAAGCTGCTACATAAGAATGACTTTCTACTTTGATAGAAATGTAGTGGAGTGAAAAGTACAATATTTGTCTTTCAGATGTGAAGTTAGTCATACGCTTCCAGAAAAATTATACTCAAGTAAAGTACAGATCCTCAAAGTGTACTTAAGTACAATACTCAAGTAAATGTACTTTACTACTATCCGCCTCTTGCTCACTGCCTTCAGGATCTGCCTCAGGTCAACAATGATGTGATCCAGATACACTCAAAGGCTTCATCACAAACAGGAGAAAGGACTTAAGTTGTACATTTCTAGTTAGATCCATGAATATGAAAGTAACGAGGTTTTTGAGCTGGCTTATATTACTGCAGATCTAAATCAGAACGTTCTGTGCATAAGGTCATTTAGGTGACAAAAAGAAATGTGCACAAATATCTTGCATAGAAAAAAAAAACACTACGAGAGGCATAAAAACTAAATTTAACTTCCATTAAAACTTGTTACATGACCAATAAAATGACTTGATGAAATTGTTAATGATAATTTGTGTTAATTAGTGGTAATCCAAATGACACTCCAACACAAATATCAATGGGTTGTTCAACTCTTATTTGAGGAAGAGTTCAGGAAAATGTGTTAAAATTGGGTTTTCACCACGTTATTCTTTTATAACGCTTATCATCTCTAAATATCTTTCATAGCTTTTCACTACATTATTCTTTTATAACGCTTATCATCTCTGTAAATATCTTGGCAAAATGATTGTGTTTAGTACAGAAAAATACCGATTTGCCCAACATTAGTCTCGTTAAACTATTATTTGCTCAGACAACTTGCAAAACAGTAAAACTAACATGGAAAAAATCGTGATAATATTGTGAATCATATTTCTGAAAAAAAAACTCCATAGGATATGTTTTTCCATATCGCCCATCCCCAATTTCTTTCGTGCTCTTTCCCTTGGCTAGTCTCGCCCAGTCTCGCGATATTACCCTGAATGGACAGTAATGACAGTTAAACGGAAAAATATCTTACGTACACTTTTGCTTGCTGAAATTTTGAATCTGTGTGCACACGATAATGTCTGAAAATCGCCGTAGCAACCGCAAAAGCACAAAACGACACTGAAGCGGCAAGAGTAACGTTAAGTTAAGCCTCAATCGACAACTGTAAAAGTGTTAGGCCTCCAGCGACACATGTGGAAAAGCATTCCCTGAATTAGTTCAACAAACTGTGCAATTACAATTCTCCAAGCACTCACATAATGCGCTTTAACTCATGACCTTGCGATATTTGTGAAATCAGACTTACCTTTTTCAACCCGCTCTCCTCTTTCTCTGGCTAACGCCCAGTCTCGTGATATAACGTTAATGTACCTGAATCGACATAAATAATGACAACGACTGTTAAACAGGAACAAATGAGCTTATGTAATTTAGTTTTTTGAAATTATGAATTTGTTTAAAATAGTCTAACCTTTTCCTCTGAAAATCGCCGCATTGCGCAGCAGCTCTCTCACTTACAGGCTCAGCGACCTCACTCAGAAAGACGGTCAGGATAACGGTCATATTTTCAAACTTAAAATGGCAGTTTCATTGGCCAGTTTCATGAATGACAGACAGATTAACCAATCATGATCAAAGCAAATAAGATTAAATAACCAATAGAAATTGTTTCATGGTAAGCAGCGCAATGTGTTTAGTTTTATTGTTGATAATATTTATACCAGAAGTTTTCATGATAAAATGTAAAATGATGATAAAATAATAATAATGATCTTAATAATAATTTAAAAGGCAGAAATGATTTATTCTGTACATACATTAAGTGATTCAACATACAGATCTTGTAAAAAAACAAAGTTGTTTTATAAGTGTTTTATTACCCTTTTTCAACCATTAAGCATTAAACATTATTTCAACGTAGTTTCAACATTGAAACAACAACTGTCATTTTTTCAACCATATTTCGACGTTGAAGGTTGGTCATGTACCGGTTGGTTTTCAACCGTTAAGCATTAAACATTGTTTCAACGTTGTTTCGACGTTGAAACAACAACTGACCTTATTTCAACCATATTTCAACGTTGAAGGTCGGTCATGTGCCGGCTGGGTACACGTATAAAGAGGTAATTGAGTACTGCACATGTATAAAGAGGTAATTGAGTACTGTGCACGTATATAGAGGTAATTGAGTACTGTGCGTGTATAAATTTGAGTACTGTGCGTGTATAAAGAGGTAATTGAGTACTGTACACGTATAAAGAGGTAATTGAGTACTGTGCGCGTATAAAGAGGTAATTGAGTACTGTGCGTGTATAAAGAGGTAATTGAGTACTGTGCGTGTATAAAGAGGTAATTGAGTACTGTACATGTATAAAGAGATAATTGAGTACTGTACACGTATAAAGAGATAATTGAGTAATGTACACGTATAAAGAGGTAATTGAGTACTGTACACGTTTAAAGAGGTAATTGAGTACTGTGCATGTATAAAGTAGGGATGGGTCACGATTTTCGAATATTCTATTTAATTATAGAATATCGATTAGGTTGTGCGATTATTTTCTAAAGGTGTACCAGGGCTTGACAATAAAGACTGTCCGATGGTGTGAAGGACGCTCGGATTTGTCACTTGCCAGATCGGCCACTGCAGGTGGTCACTAAATTGTATCATTTGCATGCTTTTAAGCCTTGTTTGTTTACAAATGTAAGCGATTCAAAAGCATTTGGGCGCGAAGACAACTCCTTTCAGTACATGCACGCTGTGTTCTGTTCTGTGTGAACAGCGCGAGCCTGTTCTGTCTCTGACACGAGCCGCCTGAACGGGCAAACACATGAAGTATGTCTAACTAGCCCTCTTGGCAAGTAACTTTAGCAATAATTAATATATATTGAATTTATATACTGGAGTACAGATGCACAGATCAACAGGATATTTATTTGTTTTATTTTAGAGCATCTTCTGTTCCGTGCCTGCACAAACTGCACTGTCGGCACTGGGCGCTGGGCACACAGAGTGTGAGCACTAACCACGCCGGAGAACGGAACTTTGATACGCAGCCTGATTGCGTGAACAATAGACCTGTTAAGCAATATATTGTGAGAGGCCGCTGGTTACCGCGTCCCAAACAACTCAAAATAATAAACCAAAGTTAACAAAACGATGCACTCCACAGAGTGCTTCTCTGCCGCTTCACGCGCTGTTTCCCATTAATGAAGCCGTGACGAAGCTCCCTGCATTTAAATTATTAGGTTTTTGCTGAAATAATAACGTAATATTCCACTGGTTGATATATTATATTTATATGCAAAATATGTGTGTTGTTTTTCGTGTTAAATGTGAAGAATGACAGGTTGGATGCCACACTTTATTATTATTTTTGGTATTTTTGGCAGAGTATACAGGTGTCATTTTAACTTCAGGCAATGTAACATGATTTTATGATCGTATTTTTGACTTTATTCTTAAAATATTATGACGTTAATTATTTAGTTATTTATTTGAGAAAGATAAACTGATCAAACGTGCACTGGCCGCTTGGTATTTAAAAAAACTAAAACTTGAATTTAACAAAAATAAGATGTTCCAATCATATTTCTAAATTAAATTAATAAAGAAAGGAAACAAAATAATGACCAATTTGCTATTAAAAACCAAAACTGAACTATTTAAATGGCTACAACAGCAGCTTTGTAACGGAGAGGAGAGATAGTGAGAGACACGGGCTCAGACTCAGGCGGAGAATTCTGAGAATATATTCTGCTCTATATTCCTTCCCTTGTTTCAATTCAAAGTTCACCGAACTAATTGTGAACAACACTCCCGTCTTCTTCATTGTTCATTTAATATATTTATATATATGAAATAGGTTATTGTTATGAAGACAGACGTTAAAATTAATGTTCACATAATAAGTGCCGTCATTCAGGCGGTTCACAATATGTTTTAGCTGCTATATGTTTTACGCCTAATATTCATTGATGCATTAATCAGATTTATTCTTTTAATAATATGAATGTTCATGCACATTTTTAAAAAAGAAATGTCCTAGCCTTATGAGCAGTTGATAATCGACGGACTGTTCTGTTAATAAATGCCTCCTTCGTTATGTTATATTAATATGTTTCAGCACTCATACTTTACAACCATTAATTTTCTTGGGTTAAGATAGACTATTCTCTAATTAATTAAACAGTTTGTTATCATAGCCTGGATGGTCTGTGTGTGTGTGTGTGTGTGTGTGTGTGTGTGTGTGTGTGTGTGTGTGTGTGTGTGTGTGTGTGTGTGTGTGTGTGTGTGTGTGTGTGTGTGTGTGTGTGTGTGTGTGTGTGTGCGCGGGTACATGCGCGGGAGGGGTGCGATTTTCGAATAGTAATCGAATAATACCCAGTGATTATCGAATATTACTTTTGCTTAAAATGCCCATCCCTAGTATAAAGAGATAATTGAGTACTGTGCATGTATAAAGAGATAATTGAGTACTGTACACGTATAAAGATGTAATTGAGTACTGTACACGTATAAAGAGGTAATTGAGTACTGTACGTGTATAAAGAGATAATTAAGTACTGTACACGTATAAAGAGGTAATTGAGTACTGTACACGTATAAAGAGGTAATTGAGTACTGTACATATATAAAGAGGTAATTGAGTACTGTACACGTATAAAGAGGTAATTGAGTACTGTACACGTATAAAGAGGTAATTGAGTATGGCTCTTGTGTACTGAGTATAGGGTTGTAACTGTATGAGATTTTCACAGTATGATAATCGCCTCAGAAAATATCAGTTTCATGGAATGTATTAAACAATAATTCTTATCAGTAACAATGACTGTTAAAATAATATGAACTAGTTATTTTGAGTGAACAAATCCTTTATTGCAACAAACTTGAAACCATTTTAATTAAGGAATTAAAGTCTCCCTTCTGAAAAATAAATAAATAAATGTATTAAGCAATTTAAAAATAAACCTATAACACTTGTGTATATCTATATTTAACATATAAATTAGTTAATTTATTAATTTAAAACATATTAATGTTTTAAAATGTTATCAAATGAAAATTGAACAACTTTTTATTTTGGGCTGTGCAACAGAGGTATACTAAGTTAAAACATGGACAAACATGATATTCCTCATGTAATGTTTAAAATAAATTAATTATAAAGAATATTATTATTGTAACTTAAGTATATTGTACAATGCTAATATACTGTATTTTTGCCATTACTTCAAGTTAAATACAACTTTTATTTTGACTAGGGGTCACCGATTATCGGCGCTTTATATTAAGCATTTTTACGATTATCGATATCGGCCAAGCTAAAACAGATTTGCCGATAATATATATATATTTTATTATGCAAACAAACATACTATTTACAGGTGACATTATTTATTGGTGAATAAATAATACAGGTGAAATTATTTAATGTTTAAATGCACTATTTGGCTCGATGCAGCCTGTCTCTCAATCTCTGAGAGCACCACCACTGCTCATCTGATATGTAGGGAGTCACGAGTCCGACCAATCAACGCGGAAAACTGAAGGCAGTCTCACACAATCGAAAGCACTTGTTAACTGGAGCTGCCTCAGTGATCACGTCAGTTGTCCTCAAATGTAAGGCAGCAGCAGACGCTGTTGAAGTTGCAATAAATCACAACCACTATGATGTCCAAAATGCGGGCGTAATCGCGAATGCAGTCATATAATGGAATTTACCGTATAACGCTGGAATGTCACGGAATGTGTCTAAGTTTGGATGAATTAATCAAAACTAGGTCAGTACACTTAAATCGACTCCGCTATGGACTAGTATCTATAAATATTAGTCAAGAAAACACTTTAAATATGAATCCTGCATGTTCTGCATCTCTGTTAATGAATGACACAGACGCAGCGCGGTTTCATTTACTGCACACATACATACTGAGCATGTGATGCTCATGTGTTTTTCAGCATCTGTCCGTCCTCACTAAATGAGGACATAAATACATGAACAACATCCCCAGAACTGCTCGGAGAGTCACTTCATGAGCATTTGACCTTCATTTGAGTAAAACGATAGTCATATCATATATACATAGGCTACAGAAACCCAAAAGGTCCTCATGGCAAACCTATAAATATAAGTTCGGTTTAGTCAATATATTACTGTATACGTAATACAACTACAACAATTATTACAACTTTGTTGAGAATAGTCACACACACGCTAAATACGCTTACTTTTAAGTTTTACAAAATGTTTACAGAATGCTTCTGGGTGATCCCTGCACTTATGTTATTATTAATATTATTAATATTACTGTTTATTTAATGTTGCTATTAACAGTTTTCAGAATTAAAGACATGTTTAAAAGCATTTAAAGAACGTTTTTTGTCAGAGCTCTTGTTATTATTAATTTTGGCATTAATTTTCATTTTTACACCAGACACGTATATCGGTTCAAAATATCGGTTATCGGTCTACTTGATCTGTAATAATCGGTATCGGCATCGGCCCTGAAAAACACATATCGGTCAACCCCTAATTTTGACGGGTTGTAGTGGGCCTTTGAGTTTCAGAGAGTATTTGACAATGTTTTTTCTCAAATAAAACTAGGATATGATTATTTAGGATTTCTCTGAGCAGCTCTGGTGATGTTTATGTAGACGCTGAAAACACCATTAGTGTCATGTGTACTTCAGTATGTAGTAGATAAAACGACGCCACTCAGAGACATGCAGAAACAAGCAGATATAGCAGTCTGCTTGTGCTTTAATATTCACAGACACATATCATATCCACTTTTGATTCATCCATCCATCAGATTGTGTGTTTTACGTGACATCCTCGTTATACTGTAAATTCCATGTTCACGACAGCACCGGGATTCCCTCTGCATCACAGAAATCACACAGCCTTAACTTATAACTAGTTGTGAATGCGATGCACCTTTATCTGCACGGAGGGATGGTGTCCGCTCGCATGTTGCCTGTTTTTGCAGCCACTTGCATCTACATTTTTTTGCTAATTGGATCCGTCTTCAAGGACAACCCCGTTTTTTTTTTTTTTTTTTTATTATCCAAAGTATTCCCATACTGCAGATTTAAACTTTTTTTTTTTTTTTGACGGGGATGGAGATTAGATATCTAGATTTGTATAGATTATATATAGATTTTTCTGCAATACATGCGTGAAAGCAGCCAAGTGAATGCAGAGTGAAGCCGAGCGAAAATAACTTACCGTACTTGAGTATCTTTTTGGATAATTTGTAGTTTTACTGAGTATCAAAGACTTTAGCAACTTTTACTCTCTACTTCACTACATTTTTGAACGAGTATCTGTACTCTTTACATTTTGCATAGCACCCAGCTTTTCTGAAGTAGTTTATTTCTGCTACAAAGGATGTGATATCGCCAACTACAGGGCACTGAAAGTACTATATCTTGTGTGTTTTGCCCTTACTCACTCAAACTTGTCAACAAGGCTACTTTACATGAATGTGAGCTCCTTAGCAAGTAGTTGTGAATCACAGGTGTTTTATATGACTGCATCTGGCAATGAGGCCAAAACCAGCACACCCAGAAGTTTAAAGCGAGTGCAATCGGAGCTGAACTTTGCAGCAAACTTACATTAGAACACGAAACTCCTCGGAAAGAAAAGAAACTAAAGTAAAAAGAATAAAACGCTGTAACGAGACTAGGTGGTTTTTCTTCGCATTGTGGTAGCAACTGGCAGCTGGCATGTAGGCCAGAGCACACTCAAAGAGCGCTAAAAAGCAGCGTCAAAATGCTGTGGCAAAAGCAAACAAGCAAAAAGGCAGCTGGCATGTAGGCCAGAGTACACTCAAAGAGCGCTAAAAAGCAGCGTCAAAATGCTGTGGCAAAAGCAAAGAAGAGCAAAAAGAGAAGAACATTTTGATTGTGTCCTGAGTTTTTAAACTCGACTTTCAGACAGTCCCATCTGGACGTCTTGACCAATTAGAAATGTTCTTAGCCTAGGGGTGTTGCTCTGTTTCTTCCCCATCATAAATCCTGTATCAGTCACATGGTGTCAGAGTTTGTCTCCCTCTGCCTTGTGTTTCCTTACCCTTGTATGGTCCTTCCTGTTCCCCATCATTAGTTGATTAGTCTCCGTCTGTGTCCTGATTACGTTCCAGGTGTTTCCAGTTATGTATCCCTATATATAGTCTGTTCTGCCCCATGTTTCCTGTCGGTTATTGTATATGTCTAGGGCTGTGACGATAACCGCATTACCGCTTCACCGCGGTAATGAGATGCCAACCGCGGTGTTGAGGTCATCACCGTCATCACTGCACTGTTTTTCGCGGGATTCGACCAAATTTCTTGCAACGCGGGAATAAAACACGGTAACGGTCGGTAACTCTGGTGTAATTTGAACGGAGTGGGCGGTCTAACAATATCCTGCTCCCCGACATCTTTTCAGAACAGCATATCTGTGTGTTTTACTCCTCTTCTCGCTCATGCGCTATGGGAACCACAGACAGAGAGAGGGACAGATTGAAAATATCTGTAAAACCCGGTTAGCTGAAAGCGATGCTTTGAGCACACGGCTTGGTATACCATCTGGGCTCACGGCCACGGATGTTCACCCGCTTAAAGCGATCGGGTTACATCTGCGACAGAAAGCGTGAGTGGACTCACCTCTTCTGCTGCAGCCGTGTGAGCGCCCTGTGTGGGCGGTGTTATCAGCCTCGAACCGAGCATAAAAGGTGTTGAGCTCGTCCGCAGAGAGGCGGCAATGTTCACAGTAGCTGGTTTATTCCCTATAAAGCCTGTGATGTTGTTAATGCCCTGCCACATGCTTCTTGGATTATTGTTGTTGAAATGTTCTTCAACTTTGTTTTTATATGTTCGTTTGGCTGCTTTGATGGATCTCCTGAGATCGTAACTGGCTTGTTTCCGATCGTCAGAGTTTCCGGATTTATAGGCAGATGTCCGCGCTGACAAGGCTGATCGAACATCGCTGTTAATCCACGGTTTTTGGTTGGGGTAGATACGGATTGTTTTGGTCGGAACTACATCATCTATACACTTCCTGATGAAACACGGACCGTGATTCTGAATACGCCTATGTCGCCATCAGACGCTGCCCAGAACATGTCCCAGTCCACGTGATCAAAACAGTCCTGTAGTATAGCGTCCGATTGGTCCGACCAGCATTTGACTGTCCTGAGGGCGGGTGCTTCACGCTCAGTTTCGCCTATAAGCAGGCAGGAGCAGAACGGAAGAGTGATCCGATTTGCCGAAAGGTGGGCGGGAGGGACTTGTATGCGCCCCGGAAGGGGAGTAACAATGGTCGAGTGTACGATCTCCACGCGTGTTGATGGTGACGTGTTGAAAGTATTTTGGAGCTATTGTTCTGTTTCCTGCTCACTTATATTCCTGTACAGTTCCTTGAGTGCCTGGTCTGTGTTGGCTTGAGGAGGAATGTAAACAGCCGTGATTATGATCGCTGTAAATTCCCTCGGTAGCCAGAATGGTCAGGGCATCACCCAGAAGCATTCTGTAAACATTTTGTAAAACTTAAAGTTAACGTATTTAGCGTATTGTTTGATTTATTCTCAACAAAAGTTGTAATAATTGTTGTAGTTGTATTATGTATATTCTACTGCACCATAGTAATATATTCGCTAAACCGAACTTATATTTTGACAGGTTGCCATGAGGACCTTTAAGTTTCTGTAGCCTATGTATATATGATATGACGATCGCTTTACTCAAATGAAACGGTCAAAAGCTCATGAAGTGACTCGAGCAGTTCTGGGATGTTGTTCATGTATTTATGTCCTCATTTAGTGAGACGGCAGATGCTGAAAACACCGTGAGCATCACACGGCTCGAGTATGTATGTGTGCAGTAAATGAAACCGCACGTCTGTGTCATTCATTAACAGAGATGCAGAACATGCAGGATTCATATTTGTGATAAGTGTTTTTGCTGCTTAATATTTATAGATACTAGTCCATAGCGCGAGTCGATTTAAGTGTACTGACCTACTTTTGATTAATTCATCCAAACTTCGACACATTCCGTGACATTCCGCGTTATACGGTAAATTCCATTATATGACTGCATTCCACGATTCCGCCCGCATTTTCCGCATCGCGGACATCATAGTGGATTGTGATTTATTGCAAATTCAGCAACGTCTGCTGCTGAGAGACAACTGATGTGTAAAATAACTCATGCACGTTCATATTCCCCGCTGCTGTAATGTTAGCAGTTTTATTAAAATGCTATGCATTTAGACCTGACGTCTGTTTTTATATTGTTTATCAACAGTATACATTTTTATATTGTTTAGATCAACTAGCCGAGTAGACAGATATGAATGTTTATTCATACCCATACTGAAAATAAGTAAATATTGTTAGCTGATGCTAACTGTCTAGCTAACAAGCTTGCTGGTGCTAAGTTGAGGAAATGTTTAGATATAAAGTCCAAATATCTTTATTCAGCCACCCTAGATAGATTCCATCTGAGGGAAAAAGAAAGGATGTGATGTTCAGAACATAGTAACTACAGTAATTATCAGAGTGGAAGTGATGCCCTCCGGGGCATTTGGCCAGGGTGTTTTACACCACAGACAAGGTTTGAGAAGAAAAAATCATTATGAAAATACAATTAGATTTTCCTTAAAATGTTCTTCCTAATTTCAGGCCTAATTCTCATGTCATATATAACTGACGTTCTGCAAAACAACAAGTTCTAAAACACTTTTTTCTTACTGGTGAAAATTAGATGGTGAAATCTGTTTTCTCTCAGGTACATGGCAGTGTAAGCTTCACAGTGAATTACTACATCACTCTCATCAATGTAGTCCATATCAACAAAATATATATCTTGACTCTATAGTGGTTATTTTGGGAAAAAGCCAGGTATTTTGGGCAGTAGGATTATAAAAATATGTGCTAATATAAAATTAAATAAAGTAGTCTATATAAAATTGCAAAATAAATCTGTCTATCAGTACTTTTTTACTTAAGTACATAAAAAATTGAGTACTTTTGTACTTTCACTCGAGTAAAATTGAAAAAGCAGTACTTTTACTTTTACTGGAGTAATATTTTATTATACGTATCTGTACTTTTACTCAAGTACTTGATCTGTGTACTTTGTCCACCACTGTCCAATGTCCAAAAGTGTTCTTTTGTCGTAAATAATCAGTGCAGACGTTATCCGTGTAAAAAGATAAAGTAAAAATACGTAAAAAAGTAGATAATAGCACAATCTGAGCGGAGCTACCCGAACGGCGACCAAACACAGCAGCGCCATTTTGGAATAACATTTAACAATACCTTCAAAAGTTTGCAATTCAATGGGTCAGTATTTTTTTCCCTATTCTTTAAAAAATATACTTTTAGTCATAAGGATGTGTTAAGTAGATGTTTAAAATCCAGCTATGACTGAAAGAAATATATAGTTTAAAGTATGGTAAAAAATTGAAAACCCTTTTTTTATAAAAAAAAAATGTAAGTTTCACAATATTTTGCTTCTTTCTGTATTTCTAAATGCAGACATGATCATAAGCAACTTCATTCAAAAATATATAAAAATAGTCATGTGTCTAAACTTTTGACTGGTACAATGCACGTAAAACTACACATTTTTAAATGAAATGTATAAATAAAAATGTTAGGAATCATATGTTTCAAGTGCTTTTTTTTGGGAGTGGGGGGCCTCCAAATGTATAGAACCGGCCCTGGACAACAAAGATAGAATTTGGAGGGTATCTGCTTTACTTATATTAATGCTTAAATGTGTAAATTAGTTGAAAATAAATAAACTGATTAATTGTTTATTTTGGCAAATCTGCTTCTTCCACACAGAAAGTCATGTTCAGTGAAGCTCCTCACAACAATCACACATTCAGCAATTCACCAATAAAAACTGGAAGATTTCCATCAGTTCACAAGTGAAGACGAGCATCAGAGCATCAGGAAGAGCTGAAATCTGATCAAAGACTGAGTTTATTAAAGAGGACAGAGAGAAGATGGGAGATCCAGAGCCCTGCAGAATCAAACACACTGAAGAACAAACAGGTTGGTGTTTTATTCTTCATTCTTCACTAATAATGCTGACCGTTATAAAGTTTCAAGTAGTTCTAGATTGTTTGTTTTGTAATTGTACATTTCTTTAGATCTCTGCAGTAATATAGCTAAATAACCAAATAACAAGGGACACTTTCTATAAACCGGGTACTTTTTTGCAACAGAATTAGTTGTTAGTTAATTGTGTAGTCGATCAAATGTATTTAATAGATCTCCCTATAGAAACATGGAATTTGTGCCAATAATGTTTTAAAAATCATAATTTGGAGATCAATGTACCTCGTTCATTGATGAATTAAAAAGTTTCAGAGATGTATATATAAAATGTACTAGATGTATTTATAAAACTGCATCAAAATGATCAAATTGTTGTATAGCCATTGTCTACTTTCTGCTTTTACATCAGGATTCACGTTTTTGTCTTTTCAAAAAAAAAATTTGAGTTAATGAAAATAAACCATTTTTACTTTTATTTCAGAGTTGATTGAAGAAAATGAGGAGAATGAAGAATTGAGAGAAGTTAAGGGGAAACATCTCTTTAGAACTGGACAAAAAACTTTGATTTGCTCTCAAACTCAGAAAGTTTTAAAGAAAAGAAGAGCCAAGAAATCTTTCACCTGCACTCAGTGTGGAAAGAGATTGACATGTAAATATAATCTTGATGTTCACATGACAGTTCATACTGGAGCGAAACTGTACAAGTGTTCACACTGTAATAAGGGATTCAGTCAATCCGGATATCTGAAAACACATGAGAGGATTCACACTGGAGAGAATCCATACACATGTGATCAGTGTGGGAAGAGTTTCACACAAAAAGGATACTTTACGGCACACATGAGGGTTCATACGGGAGAGAAACCGTTCACTTGTGATCAGTGCGGAAAGAGTTTCACACAATCATCAACCCTTAAGTATCACATGAAAATCCACACTGGAGAGAAACCGTACACATGTAATCAGTGTGGAAAGAGTTTTAGACAAAAAGGAGACCTTACGGCACACATGAGAGTTCATACAGGAGAGAAACCGTTCACTTGTGATCAATGCGGAAAGAGTTTCTCACAATCATTCAACTTTAAGATACACATGGGCATTCACACTGGACAGAAGTGGCACACATGTGATCAGTGCGGCAAAACATTTTTGAGAGCTTCAGAACTGAAGCAGCATCTGAGAGTTCATACAAAGGAGAAGCCACATTCATGTTATTTGTGTGGAAAGAGTTTTTCACATCTACAAAGTTTGAAAAAACATCAGAAAATACATACTGGTGTGAGAGAGTACATGTGCTTTGAGTGTGAGAAGACTTTTACTTCAGTGAGCTGTTTAAAACGGCATGAGAGGATTCACACTGGAGAGAAACCTTACAACTGTTCACACTGTGGCAAGAGATTCAATCTGTCATCAAGTCTGAAAACACATCAGAGTATTCACACTGGAGAGAAACCTTATAAGTGTTCACGCTGTGATAAGAGATTCAATCTGTCATTAAGTCTGAAAACACATGAGAGGATTCACACTGGAGAGAAACCTTATAAGTGTTCACACTGTGATAAGACATTCAGTCAGTCAGGAACTCTGAAAACACATGAGATGATACACACCGAAGAGAAACCTTATAAGTGTTCACACTGTGACAAGACATTCAATCAGTCAGGAACTCTGAAAACACATGAGAGGATTCACACCGAAGAGAAACCTTATAAGTGTTCACACTGTGACAAGACATTCAGTCAGTCATCAAATCTGAAAACACATGAGATGATCCACACCGGAGAGAAACCTTATAAGTGTTCACACTGTGACAAGAGATTCAATCAGTCATCACATATGAAAACACATGAGAGGATTCACACTGAAGAGAAACTGTATCACTGCACTGCATGTGGGAAGCGTTTCAATCAATTTTCTGCACTACACAGTCATGCAAAAAATAATCACAGTAAGTAGATAATCTTCAGATCTTTCAGGTCTGATGCTGCGTCCTCACCAAATGTGACACAATAATGAATCAAGCAATACATTTACATTTATGCATTTAGCAGACGCTTTTATCCAAAGCGACTTACAGGTTATACTTTATTTATTTTTTTATCAGTATGTGTGTTCCCTGGGAATCAAACCCACAACCTTTTGCGCTGCTGACGCAATCTACCACTGAGCCACACAGGAACAATAGAATATCATCTGCATAAATCTGTCATTAAAAGTGACATGACAAAGAAACATTATCTAAAGTTTTCACAGTTAATAAAGTTCACCTTCATCTTCAAAACCAGCCGACGCTGCGGCGCCCGGGGAGCAGTCGGGGGTTCGGTGCCTTGCTCAGTCGTGGACAATTCCTGCCGGAGCCGAGAGTCGAACCCACAACCTCGGGTTACAAGTTCAATGCTCTATCCACTAGGCCACGGCTGCCCCTAGATATGCTCACTGAATATAAACCTAACAGACCACTCAGCAGATTCAACTGAGATTCAGATTAACTCAAAGATGGAGTTATAATTGTTAAGCTCAGATGAGCTTTATTTGTCACATACACAATTATACAGAGTATAACCAGCAGTGAAATGTGTTCTCTGCATTTAACCCATCCAAGTGCACATGTAACCCCGGTCCGCACCATCACACCGAGCGGGTCTTAAAGAAGAGACTGTTAACACTTTTAAGAGAGACTGAAATGTATTTGTTATATTGTTCTTCATTGTGTAAGGCCTCTGCGAAACTATCTAAAGATTCCCCCACACAGCCATCACTTGGTCGTAAAACTGACAACACCCTCATTGTCAGGATTAGTTTCCTCTCAACATGATAATAGCTAATCCAATCAATGGAAAAGAGAACTCCTTTGTCTCGACGAACTGAAGAGTCATTTAAGCAACATACGGTTAAGCACTATCTCATGGACACTAGGCTTGCTGCGATAGACGGGGCTGGCGGTGATACTGGTGTTAAGCCGCAACACCGGTATGTCACTTGCCCATATTAGGCATATAGCATGGCGTATTTGTATTCGTTTTGTAGAACCTCATGGAACAAGACCAAACAATTATAGAAGCTCACATACCAAAGAAAACCTGAGAAGATTCCCTTCTTGAACATATGCGAGACAGAAATTGACCAAGCCTACTGATGCCTCCCTGTCTAAAGGACAATCTCCTTATCGTCTCATGAGACCCCTAAAACAATGATTGATCTGAGGAGAACATCTGGATGTGTATTGGAAACTGTTGTTTCGTATCACTTAACGCATAATTCAATAAAGGAAGACTATTTTACGACGAGATGTCTGAGCTAAGAAAATCACCAGATCTACACAACGTGACATTCTCATGACCCCGGACAGCTCCCCTTTCATCCTCCCTGCATTTCAAAAGAATGCGTTCTTTTCTCTTCTTGTGCAAAAAACACCCAAACTTTTATTGACTTTCTGCCAAGAGACATTCATTTATTCCCATCGCTATTAGAGCAAATATACCCACGAAGGACGTGCTTAATGTCTTTCATATGCTCGGTGTGACTATTTAGAATGTAGAATGTATTAATCTATGCCTTAACCATGTAGTATGAAAAAATAAGGTATGTACTTTGTGTATGATAACATAATCAGGAATATTCATTTTTGATTTGAATTCGTTCAATTAAAAATAGAAACTTCAAGCTTTTAGATAAGGGAAAGGCAGTATAATCAGAAATATTAGTTTTCGATTTGATATCGTTCATTTAAAAATAGAAATGTCAAGCTTTCATATACTGGAAAGACTGGTGTCACTTTAGATTTCATAGGGATTAAATAATAAGAAATATATGTTTTTGATTAGAATTCGTTAATTTAAAAGCAGACACTTCGGGCTTTTTAGATTCTATTGATTTTAGTCTTATGTATCTGAGTATTTAAGGTTTCTTTATGAATCAGGGAAATCTGAACGTGAACGAGACGCGCGGAGGGTTAAAGCCACTGCATTAATTTATTTTTAGATTCATATTTAATTTCAAATTCAATATTGATTTTAGAACAGTGCTGAAATAATTTACAGTATGTAATGCAAGTTACTTAGTAACACGTTACACCCAACACTGGTTAGTACACAATCAGAGTGTCAGTCATGTGTTAGGTGTGTTAGTGCCCTCTTTTAGTTGTGTATTTATAGTGTGTTCTGCCCCTTGTTTCCTGTCTGGTATGAACATCGATGTCCTGTTTTCTGTGAGTCTCTCCCTGCCTTGTGTATCCCCGTTTTGGTGTTTTTGGATTAAAGACTGTTAATTTGAAGTTGGCCTCTCATCTCCTCGCTTCCCTTGTGTGTTGATCATGTCACAGAGATGTGAATAATTGTATTTCATGTGAGCATTAGCATAATAATGTTAGTAAAAATAAAACATATTCTAACACTAGACACATCTTAAGAAAATGAAGGGCTGTCCTTAGTGAATTCAGACTGCATGTAAACACACAGCATGCCAGACAAAAAAGGAAAATGGGAGATACGTGTTTTAATAACCTTTAATAGAAACCAAAAATTAACATCCCTGAGACCTAAATAACTGCACTAAAAGTGCATTTTTACATTACTCAACAACTCGTCACATAACAATATTGTAAGTGTGATGAATAGGATTTTACGATATATATAGTAGTAATTTCCTACAGTAAAATGCTGAACTTCAGTAATTTATTCAATTAATTTTATTATATTATATAAGCACATTTAAAATCAACCGTAGTTGGCCGAAATGCTGTTCATAAAATTAAGAGAAGTATAATTAATGAGGGCTTTTTTTGACAAGTCTTGTTCTGCTCCTTTTGACTGTGAAGCCATGTCACAGAATACAGTGTTAATAGTCATTTAAACCTGGTAAACTGTAGAACTACTGTAAAAATAACTGAAAAGTCAGCAACTACTGGTCCAGGAATATGCTGTTAGTTCATGGCAAATTATTTTGCAACAATCATAGTTAAAGGGATAGGTCACTCAAATATAAATTCTGTAATCATGAACACACTTATGTTGTTCTAGACCTACAGGACTTTCTTCCATGAAAAACAAAATTAGATGTTAGACAGAAGGAAAGCCTGAGTCACCGTTGACACAGAGGCTTTCAGTCAAACTCATACTGAAGGAAGTCAGTCATACCTTCAGTTGAGGATGTGTGAATGATGACTGAATTATAATATTTGGTTGAACTATGGAATGGAGAATATGGGAAATGTATCTACACAGGAAATTAAACAGCAGTAAAACTATATAATTTTTTTATTATGCATTGCAAAAGGTGGTGTCAATTAAAACGTCTCAGGTTACACATGTAACCATGGTTCCCTGAGAATAGGGAACGAGACGCTGCGTCCTCTAGAGGTCGCTATGGGAACGCCTTCAGTGTGACCGGTGTCTGAAGCATGAATTGAAAAACACAATGCACTTGACATTGGCAGGTGGAAGCCTATGACGTAAGCAAATGAGCGTCTGCGGGAATAAAAGGGCGCCTGAGGAACACGTCATCCTCTTTTTCTTCAAAGGGGACGCAGACAGGAATGCCCGAAGCATGCCCAAGAGACGCAGCATCTCGTTCCCTATTCTCAGGGAACCATGGTTACATGTGTAACCTGAGACGTTCCCTTTCGAAGGGAACTCTACGCTGCGTCCTCTAGGGGTCGCTATGGGAACGCTATACCAACGCCACCATGCTGAGGGAAAGAGTGTCCGAAAGCTGGATTCCTGAGTCACAGACTCGAGGAACACCATCCCTGCCCAGCAGATCTAGAGTCAAAACCTCTCTACAGGCGAGCTCAAAGCTCGCCATCATAGACTAGCTCACCAGAGTATGGGTCTCAGAGTGGAGGTCTCAGGAAAGCGACTCTCTAGATTGAGAGGAGACTTCTACACTCGATTCTACAAACAGCTAGTGAGGCTCAAGAAAGAGCCTGTGCATAGTACTGCCTAAGCGGAGCTCTGGAGAGTGGAGGCTTCAGCAGAATTACTCTCTTAAATGAGAGGAAGCTTAGCAACATTCGATCCAGGTAGGGTAACTCTTAAGAGTGGAGGTCTCAGCATAACGACTCTCTAAAGCGAGAGGAGACCTGACTACACTCAGCGCTAGAGACAGCTAGCGAGGCTCACAATAGAGCCTACGTACAAATGGTGCTGCCTAAGCGGAGCTCTGGAGAGCGGAGGCTTCAGCAGAATGACTCTCTTAAACGAGAGGAAGCCTAATAACATTCGATCCAGGTAGGGGAACTCTTAAGAGTGGAGTTCTCAGCTTAACGACTCTCTATAGCAAGAGGAGACCTGGCTACACTCAACGCCAGAGGCAGTTTAGCGAGGCTCAAAAAAAAGGCCTACATACTCTAATTACTGCCAGAGACGGAGTTCTGAAGAGTGGAGGCCTCAGCAGGACGACTCTCTAAACAAGAGGAGACCTGACTACACTCAGCGCTAGAGACAGCTAGCAAGGCTCACAATAGAGCCTACGTACTAGTCGTGCTGTCTAAGCGGAGCTCTGGAGAGTGGAGGCTTCAGCATTTATCCAGGGCATTGGATGTGCTCCTGAAGCAAAGGAAGGCCCTTGATGGTTACCGCATGTATCCAGGGCATCGGATGTGCTCCTGAAGCAAGGGAAGGCTCTTGATGGTTACCGCGTGTATCCAGGGCATCGGATGCGCTCCTGAAGCAAGGGAAGGCCCTTGATGGTTACCGCATGTATCCAGGGCATCGGATGCGCTCCTGAAGCAAGGGAAGGCCCTTGATGGTTACCGCGTGTATCCAGGGCATCGGATGTGCTCCTGAAGCAAGGGGAAGCCCTTGATGGTTACCGCATGTATCCAGGGCATCGGATGTGCTCCTGAAGCAAGGGGAGGCCCTTGATGGTTACCGTATGTATTCAGGGCATTGGCTGTGCTCCTGAAGCAAGGGGAGGTCCTTGATGGTTACCGCTTGTATCCAGGGCATTGGATGTGCTCCTGAAGCAAGGGGAGGCTCTTGATGGTTACCGCATGTATCCAGGGCATTGGATGTGCTCCTGAAGCAAGGGGAGGCCCTTGATGGTTACCGTATGTATTCAGGGCATTGGCTGTGCTCCTGAAGCAAGGGGAGGCCCTTGATGGTTACCGCTTGTATCCAGGGCATTGGATGTGCTCCTGAAGCAAGGGAAGGCTCTTGATGGTTACTGCATGTATCCAGAGCATTGGCTGTGCTCCTGAAGCAAGGGAAGGAGGGGGCCCTGGAAGATGCTGGGCAGTACACAACTGTATATGCTCATATGGACCACCTGGCTGCATCATCAATGAATGCCAATATAGAAAGCATGTAAGTATAAACTATAGGTGGTAATGTTCATGTGTGGAAATTGCCCCTGTAAAGTGAGTTAAAGGGAGGGGAGTGTATATATTTGCTGTGTTCTTCTATGCAGGTCAAACAGACCATGGAGGATGGCTCATTCCTGGCATTCTGTAATTTCTTGCCAGATTTGTTTTCTGTCATCAGTAAATACAGTCTATTACTGCAAAGAAACAATGTGATCCTCCACCAGGTAAGCTTTACCTAGTGGTCAAATAATAACTCATTGTTTGAAATCTCAATTCTTTGCTATGTTAAGAGCACAACAAAGCTACATTTAGATGAAATCACATTAACAGGCAGTCAGCAGCTTGAGGAACCTTATCCTCAACATTGAGGCTACGGCTCTGAGGTCATGTCCAAGGATGGGCCAATCAGTGAGACTGCTCCCAGACAACAGAAGCAGATAGAGACCACTGTTGCTGCAATCGTTAAACAGCTCCGTCTCCGGTTCAGCAGCCTTCTTTGTATGTTATTAAGATTAGGATGACTAACATTATTAATTACCTACTTTTGATAACCTGCACTGAAAGAAATCACTATCTTAAAAACAAAAACTAATTGTTATTATAGAAACATCTTTTTACGGCATCTTTAGGTCCGGCGAGACAGCGGAGGAGTTGGTTGATTGTGGAATTGAGGAGGTCCACTTCTTGTCGGACCATTTTAAAGTTGTACTGGAAAGGTAATTCGTATCAAAATATAGACTTGGTTGCTTTTGTTAAAAGGTTTAAACATTTAAGAGCCAACCAGTTACAGCTGGATTGTATCTAATTAAGGAATGGCTGTGACCGTGCCCATGCTGAGGAGGAGTTCCAGGCCTTAAAAACTCTGGTGTTCATGTCCTTCAGAGACAAGAGCTACCACAGATCTTCTGTTCAAGGAACCCTATTGTTCAGATTTACAGGTAGACTATGTAATATAATGTCACAGTAGTTTGATCAATGTAGATGTAGACTGAACCAATTTCCCGGAACATCCTTCATCTGGTAAGGATCATGTTGATTCTCCCTGTGTCCTCGGCGCAGTGTGAGAGAGTATCCTCTGTTCAGAAGCGTCAGACATTAGATCTTCACTACAACCCAACACAGTAGAAGATCTGATCCGAATCAGTGTTGAGGGTCCTCGTTTGGAGGCGTTCGATGCCTCAGTCTCAGTGAAGAGATGGATGGAGGAGGAGCCAGAAGACCACATGTCAAATCCTGGCCAAAATATGTGTAAAGCCCCAGTGATTGTTGGTGTATAATAAATACAATAAATCTGTTTATGTATAATTTGGAGTTGTGGTGCTACTAAATTTTACCTACAAGCTTGCTACCAAGTAAAACAGTTAATTTCGAGCCCTGACGCATAGTAAATAAATCTCCTGCTGCTGATGACTTCACAGGCGGTCGACTTCTGTCAAATCTTCTCTGATCTTATCGCTCCCTTTCCTAAAGAGGTTTATACAGAAAGAGTAGAAAATCAGTTTCTTACACCTACATTAACTGAAAGAGTAATAACACTGATGCCAAAATAAATGTATAAAGCCAGACTGATGTTAGATAACCTGAGACCTATTGCTATTAAACAACGATTAGGCCTGTACGTCTTTGCTTTAATCTTTGCAAATAGATTTAAGTCAGTTATGGATGAGGCCCAATCTGACAAGACATATTTCTAATAATATCACACATTGCACACACTAAAGCTAAAACACGACTTAAAGGTGCTCCATCTTCTAAGTTTTATCTAAAACGTATGTTTGGTTCTTGAAAATAAATACATATCAATACTGTTTTTCATTCAAATAATAAGCAAAGCAGTTTGTGTATGAGTCCTTATGATTAGCCTATGAGCCTGTGTGTTTAAGCGGTGTATAAATGTATCATCGCACTTCTGACTGTACATTAACTATGTCTGATATGTTCTTAAAATAAATCAAGTATAAATAAATAAGTAAAAATGAAGGATGGCCAAAAAAAAGGAGTGAGGGAGGTGAGGCGCGTCATGACGTCATGCGGAGGCGTGCAGACCATAGACATATAAATACCTAGACGCCTCATTGGCCGTTGGATCGTACGTCAACGTCGTCGCCATCTTGGTGCGGGCAACTTTTCCATCATTCTCATAAGTGGACTAAAGAAAATGCCTCAGTCGTGTGCTGCTTGGTGCTGTACAAACCGCCGCACACTTGAAAATAGGTCTTCGGGAATTACTTTTCACAGGTAAGACTGAAGAGTTGATGACTGACACTGATCTGATTGTATTTGGTCATTAAAACATTATGTTGACAGTAATTGACCGTCGGAGTCAGACTATTAATAGCTAGCGATATCGTTATTTAGCTGGGAGTCGAGACATATAGGAAAGTTTGCATTCTTTCTTATATAGTTTTAGCGTATTAACGTTATATATCATAAACTAAATTGTCCGTAATAGAGATATTCATTTATATTGCAGTTTTTCTCTCAAAACTGACTCTTATGCCAACCTAACGTTACTCGCTTCGCTAAGCGGCATGAAGCTAACGCCTACCGTTAGTAAGTTAGTTGGCTAGCTGACGTTGGCTAACTCTTCTCACACATTGAAGGTTTCCGAAAAACGTACAGTTGAGGAGGCAGTGGGAAGTAGCTCTAAGAAGGGAAGGTTTTTCTGCAAGCGAGTCCTCTGTGCTATGCAGTGAACACTTCAAGCCGGAGGACTTTGACAGGACAGGTCAAATTGTGAGGATAAGGGATGGAGCTAAACTATCCATCTTCAGTTTCCCCCCTCATCTACAAAGAGTAGGTTTTATCGTCACTGGATTATAAGGATTTGATAGCTTGTCATTAAATAGTTAGTGACATGTTTAATATTTATTTTAGCCTGTGGCATCCAGGAAAACAGAGGCCTCAAGGAAAGCTGAGGAGAGCTGGTCAGTAGATTGTTCTCATAATTTCCAAGAGATCGAACCTCCTCTGCCTAATGTGAGTATTTGTACTAGTTAAGACTAGAACAACTGTGAGCGTTATGGCTATGGTCAAATTCAATTATATCTGTTTCTCTGTGACACTGTTTTCAGACACAGACATATACACCTGCACACATTAAATGATATACATACAAACCCAAACACTGTGATGGCAGTGGGATTGAGGGGTCATGAGATTAAACAATTGTCCCTCACAAAAATGATTTTTGTTTTGCAATTTATTTACTATAATTTCATCCAGATGGTATGTGTATGATTTTCAATGTTCGCTTTATCATGAACTGGAGATTAAAAAAAATAATTGTCTTCCATTCTATCAACCTACTCTTCTAAAAACTCTAAAATCCTAATATTTGTGTTCAAATCAACAAGTCTTACACATCTGGGATGGAAAGGGTCTGCGTAAATGATAAGATAATTATGATGAGAATAGTCCTTTAACCTCATCACCCCTCGTGTGTGTGTGTGTGTGTGTGTGTGTGTGTGTGTGTGTCTGTCTGTGTGTCTGTGTCTGTGTGTGTCAGCGTCAGCCAGAGAAGCATATTCAACACCAGCATGTTTAAGAATGCAAGCCGGCTGACAGAACATTGTACTAGTTATGCACCAAACAGCTGATCGAGGCGGTGTTTCATGTGAAATTAACATTACTCAAAATATTTTCATTATTTTCTCTAATAGGACCACTCCTATGCATTGCCTGCATCTCCCACTGGTTTAAAGACCAGATTATGTGAAGCCTTGGCTAGAGTGGAGAGTCTGGAGCAAGAGTTGAGGAATATGAAGGACCGGGAACGGAGGGCAAAGAAAACTGTGCGCGATCTTCTAGAGGATCTGAAGGGAAAGAACCTCATAAATGAAGATCTGAAAGAGAGACTCAGTTTCTACTCTGGTAAAATGAAAATAATTTCATCTTATTTTTAGACTGTTTTTTTATTTTTAATGGGAAGAGCTAGTACTAGTGTTCCTGTGGCTCAGTGGGTAGAGCATTGCGTTAGCAGCGCAAAGGTTGTGGGTTCGATTCCCAGGGAACACACATACTGACAATACAAATTTATAACCTGAATGCACTGTAAGTCGCTTTGGATAAAAGCGTCTGCTAAATGCATAAATGTAAATGTACTAGTTAGTCTGTTCTAAATTAATTTCAGATCTTCCGGTAGACCTCTTGTCAAAAAAGGGCCATGAGTACACAAAAGAACAGAGGAGTTTGCCCTCACTCTTCATTTACATGGTCCAAAAGCCTATAACTATTTGAGGAAGTCTCTTCATCTTGGCCTCCCACATCCACATACATTACAGAGGTATTCTTAATTTCATTCATTGCACTTTTACAAAATACATTAAATAACAAATTTTTCATTTTATTAAGGTGGATGAGTTCTGTGGATGCCAAGCCTGGCCTCAACATGATGATGTTGGACATGCTGAAAAGACGTCAAGAGGAAGACCCAGCTAAATATGGATGTGTAACTCTGATGTTGGATGCCATGGCTATAAAGAAACACATTCAGTACAATCCTCAGACACAGAAAATGTCTGGATTTGTTGACATGGGGATGGTATGAACGAAACAGATGTTGCCACAGAGGCTCTTGTTTTCATGGTGGTTGGTTTACAAGGACATTGGAAGGCTCCAATTTCCTACTACCTCACCAACACTCTGTCACCAGATACGCAGAAGGTGTTAATTCTGCATGCGTTGGAGGAGCTGCATGAGCGTGGCATAAGGGTACTCTGCATCACAATGGATGGACATGCCTCCAATATTAGTATGTGCACCCAGCTTGGGTGCCAGTTAAAGGCAAACCCGCATGAGCCCTTAAAGACTTTTTTCTCACATCCAGTGACTGGTGAGAATGTGTTCGTAATGATGGATGCCTGCCACATGTTGAAGCTGGCACGGAATATGTTGCAGGCTTACAGTCCTATAAAGAGCAGTATTGGCCAGATCAGCTGGACACACATTGTTCAGTTAAATGACATTCAAATCAAAGATGGACTGCATGCAGCCAACAAGTTAACAGGCAAGCACATATTTTTCGATTCCCAGAAGATGAAAGTGTCCTTGGCTGCACAGACACTCAGTCGCTCAGTGACAGTAGCTCTGCGCACATTGCGAGACCTTGGCTATCCAGAGTTCAAACACTGTGAAGCAACAGCTGAATTCATTGAGGTAGTACTATCTGCAAACATGGTTATAAATAAAATGCTTTCATTTAATGCAAATATTTGTTTTTAGATGATTGACAGGCTCTTTGACATAATGAACAGCCGCAATCCACGTGCCAAAGGGTTCAAAAGGCGCTGGCTGCTTGGAATTGGAGTGATAGAGTAGAGTTCTTATTGAGAGCCAGGGAATATTTGATCAGTTTGGTGATGAAAGATGGCACACTCCTTCACCAATCAAAGAGGTCATTTAAAATAGTGAATTATGTTCGTGTGAAGAGTTCACAGTTCATGGCATCATACGTTCATATGATGCTCTGTTCCTTTGTTCTGATCTTTCCATTGACTGTTTTTTTTTTGGTATTCTTCTATGTTCAGTATTTTTCAGTTCATACAGGTCGCAGAATGGTAAGTATGGCACTATGTTCATATGTTTCAGACCTTCCCAGTTCTGTTCTAATATTGTTCTTAGTTAGCTTAATGGCCTAGAGATAAATAATTTACTTAAATGATCCTAACCCTAAACTAATTTACACTCTTAAGGAGCATGCAGTAATTTTGCAGTATTCACTTTACATTTTATATCGTTATGTACTCTGAAAATGCAGTTACCAACCAGGGACATTGCAGTGGGGTGGCTTCTTGGGAGCCATCCTGAATGTTTTCCTGAAAGCCCCAAACATTTTGGATTTTACAATTAATGTATCATTGTCCGTTACCAGTCTTGTTGACTGATCTTTCAATGGAGAAAAGTTCAAGTATTATAGTCATCTATTGGTCACTGCCCTAGCCTGTCACCCTGTGTTGTCTGATCAAGTCCATTTACTGCTTTCAGTGAGCAAAATTACACAATGCTACCTTTGGAGTATTTTGATTTTGCCATATTGACAATACAGACGTATTGAAAACATTTTATTTTGAAGGTACCTGTCTGTCATGGGGTTCATCATCAACATTGATACCCTCATGTTGTTGATTCCTGAGCTGCTACAATTTCAGCGATATGTCTGCACCTATCGATTTAGCCAGGACCACTTGGAGCTCCTCTTCAATTCTATCAGGGCATCAGGTAAGGATTTCTGAAATTTGCGAATATATTTAAAAAATCATCTGAAAAGTGCACATATCAGTATTAAATGCATAATTAATTCAAATCCCGTTTAAAACACCCATGCAGTTTTACTCTTAAATGCCTGTGTCTTTGTCTCACCCAAGCTCTACTGCCTTTCTTTGAATTACTATCCTGCTACTCCACGATCTCCTCATTTACCTACCTGCTACTCCACGATCTCCTCGTTTACATACCTGCTACTCCACGATCTCCTTGTTTACAAACCTGCTACTCCACGATCTCCTTGTTTACCTACCTACTACTCCACAATCTCCTCGTTTACCTACCTGCTACTCCACAATATCCTCGTTTACCTACCTGCTACTCCACAATCTCCTCGTTTACAAACCTGCTACTCCACGATCTCCTCGTTTACAAACCTGCTACTCCACGATCTCGTTTACCTACCTACTACTCACCCATCTCCTCGTTTACCTACCTGCTAATCCACGATCTCCTCGTTTACCTACCTGCTACTCCACGATCTCCTCGTTTACCTACCTGCTACCCACGATCTCCTCGTTTACAAACCTGCTACTCCACGATCTCGTTTACCTACCTACTACTCCACGATCTCCTCGTTTACCTACCTGCTAATCCACGATCTCCTCGCTTACCTACCTGCTACTCCACGATCTCCTCGTTTACCTACCTGCTACTCCACGATCTCCTCGCTTACCTACCTGCTACTCCACCGAGGCCAAGATATATATATTACACTATATTGCCAAAAGTATTGAGTCGCCCCCTAATGAAAGGTTTGACTACTTTAGTAATTTCTATGAGTACAAATCTTAATGTTTAAGCATAAAATGATATTCTAGGAAATTGTGTGTTTCTAATTTTATATCAACAGTTTGGACAGAACCCTTTTCTATTCTAACATGACAGTGTCTCTGTGTATAAGACAAGAATCAAAGATAAATGATTGATTCAGTCAGTGTGGAAGAACTTGACTGGTCTGCAGAAAACCAAGTCCTAATCCCAGTTTAACACCTCTGGTGTGACTGTAAATGCAGACCTTGAGCCAGCAAATTTTGGGTGAACTATTCCTTAAGTGTTGTGAATGTGTCTGTGTGTTTGTTTTTAGGAGGCTGGAATAACAATCCTACTGCAGGCCAGTTCCAGGGCATTTTCCGCCACCTCATGGTCCGGTGCGGTGTCTCACCAAGCATTTCAGGAAATGTGGTAGAACAGAATGAAACTGTGTCCCTATCGTCTGTTGAGATGTCATCGACTCTAGCAGCAGAAGAATCTGAAGACCTTCCATCCCCTTTTGTAAACCTCTCTGCACTTGTGTGTGACCACAGCTACCTGCCAACCCGTCTTGGGAGCCTTGTGGACAATGCCCTTGTGTACATTTCAGGGTTCGTCGTTCGTCAGATTTTGAGGAAGCTGTCCTGTGATGTGTGCCGTGCTAGCTTGGTGACAAATGCTGTATCTGCGTCATTTGATCAGAGCTACCACTTGCTTACACTGAAAACAATGGAGGACTGATGATTCCTTCTGAAGGCACAGTGAAGGTGGTCAGATCAGCTGAGCGGTTTATTCGCCAGTCACCCTCTGGGAAAGCCGTCAAAGTGTCCTTGATCAGTCAACTTGTCCGAGCAGAGATTGGCTCAGAGGATGTGTTTTGTCTCAAGGACCACATTGAGGAAACACAATTTGGAATTGACAACCATCATTTTTCTCTCTTGTCTTCAGTTGTGTCTGTTTTCCACAAACTAAGGATGCACCACATTGCCAAACTGAACACACTTCAACTACAGAGTGGCAACTCGAGAAAAAAGCTCTGCAAAGTAGTTTTGTTCAAAGGATTTTAGTCTTGCACTCTGCAACCCTACAAAGGATTAGCGATTATAGATGATTTATAGTTATTATATAGCTTTTAATGTTGTTATTATTTTATTACTTATTGTACTATTAATTACTTGCTATTTACCTGTTTATTGTCTATATCATTTTGCAATTGATATTAAATACTATTTGATATTACATTTTAATGTAGTATTATTATTATTATACAGTTAGCTATTATCAATCAATTAGTATGCTATTATATTCTTGTACTACTAAATTTGTATTGAATGCTATTCTTAATTATTATTATAGTTATACAACTATACATATATTATTTACTATTACATCTTACTTTATACTATATTACAAATATATTTGCTGAACTGTTGTTGTAACAAATCACATATGTATTTTCATAAAGCTATCAGTTCTCTTTGTTATTGTCTGTTTTGGTGTATGTACTTGTAAATAATTGCATCATTTTAGTGCTATAAATGTATAGAAAGAAGCCTGCCCGTGTGATTTGTATGTTAGTTTGTTCCATTTCTCAATTTTGGTAAATTACTGCTTTAAGATGGACATTTGTTTTTTGAAATATTTCAAAGGGAACGAAAAGTAAAAATGGTGAGGTTAAACACAGAAAATACTTTTTGTGAAGATTTAATTTACACAAGTGTGAGCTTTTGCAATTCCTTATTAAATAAATGTAACTATCTAGTTTAACTATCGCGATTTTAAGCAACTGGAGATTTTTTGTACACCACGTAGATCATAAACCACTAATATCAGTTGATAAAAACAAACGTTGTCATTTTATCCAGAAAACCGCAGCTCCCTGTTCGTTGCATTTGTTTAAATGGAACTCTTGCCCGCTCCAATATGACGGACGCGTTGACGTATCGCAGCAACGGCTCAAAGCGGCCAATGAGGCGTCTAGGTATTTATATGTCTATGGTGCAGACGCTGACGGCGCTTCTTCCCAGCATGCAGTGCGCTGCTAAAGATGGCGGAGGGCGGCGCGTCGGATGTGGCGACGCAGAAAGGAGAGATCGCGACGCTCCTGAAAACGCCGCTGCGCAGAGCCGACACTTGGTAAGAGACAGACGCGCCGCATCAGAGTTTGCTGAGCGCTGAGACGCGCGTTACACGCTCACACTGATAATAATAACAGCAGCAGCATTTCAGATCAGAGAGAGAGTCGCTGCCTTTACCACAGTAAACGCGCGCGCGCACGTGAGAGAGAGTGTGAGAGAGTGAGTGAGTGGACCTCAGAGAATTAAAAAAACAGTTCGTGAGTAATTGAGTGTTCTCGCTCAGATGAGTGACAGCCTGATCTGACAGCAGTGAGTGTGTTGTGCTCTGTCACGCTGTGTCTGTGTGAGTGACGTCACTTCCGGTCTCCTCCGCAGGTACCTGGTGGACAGCCGCTGGTTCAAGCAGTGGAAGAAGTATGTGGGCTTCGACAGCTGGGACAAATACCAGATGGGGGACCAGAGCGTGTACCCTGGACCTATGGACAACTCCGGCCTGTTCACAGGTGTGTGTGTGTGTGTGAGAGAGAGAGAGAGTGTGTGTGTGTGTGTGTGTGTGTGTGAGAGAGAGAGTGTGTGTGTGTGTGAGAGAGAGAGTGTGTGTGTGTTTGTGTGTGAGAGAGTGTGAAAGTGTGTGTGTAGAAAGATAGAGAGTGTATGTGTGTGTGTGTGTGTGTGTGTGTGTGTGTGGAGAGAGAGAGAAAGTGTGTGTGTGTGTGTGTGTGAGAGTGTGTGAGTGTGTGTGTGTGTGTGTGTGAGAGAGTGTGTGTGTGTGTGCGAGAGAGAGTGTGTGTGTGTGTGTGTGTGTGTGTGTGTGTGAGAATGAGAGAGTGTGTGTGTGTGTGTGTGAGAATGAGAGAGTGTGTGTGTGTGTGTGTGAGAATGAGAGTGTGTGTGTGTGTGAGAATGAGAGTGTGTGTGTGAGAGAGAGTGTGTGTGTGTGTGTGTGTGTGTGTGTGAGAGAGTGTGTGTGTGTGTGTGTGTGTGTGAGAGAGCGAGAGAGAGAGAGAGTATGTGTGTGAGAGAGAGTGTGTGTGTGTGTGAGAGAGAGAGAGTGTGTGTGTGTGAGAGAGAGAGAGAGAGAGTGTGTGTGTGTGTGTGTGTGTGAGAGAGAGAGAGAGTGTGTGAAAGTGTGTGTGTGAGAAAGAGAGAGTGTGTGTGAGAAAGATAGAGAGTGTATGTGTGTGTGAGAGAGAGAGAAAGTGTGTGTGTGTGTGTGTGTGTGTGTGTGTGTGTGTGTGTGTGTGTGTGTGTGTGTGTGTGAGAGAGAGAGAGTGTGTGTGTGTGAGAAATAGAGTGTGTGTGTGTGTGTGTGTGTGTGTGTGTGAGAGAGAGTGAGTGTGTGAGAGAGAGAGTGAGATGTGTGTGTGTGAGAGAGAGAGAGAGTGTGTGTGTGAGAGAGAGTGTGTGTGTGTGTGTGAGAGAGAGTGTGGTGTGTGTGTGTGTGTGTGTGTAAGAGAGAGAGAGGGTGTGTGTGAGAGAGAGGTGTGTGTGGAGAGAGTGAGTGTGTGTGTGTGTGTGTGTGTGTGTGTGTGTGTGTGTGTGAGGTGTGTGTGTGTGTGTGTGTGTGTGTGTAGCAAAACAGGTATGTTCTGGGTGTGTGAGTGCAGACGGGGATGTGCTGGGTGTGTGTGTAAGTGCAGACGGGGATGTGCTGGGTGTGTGTGTTATATATGTGTGTAGTGTGTGTTATATACAGTATGTGTATAATGTGTGTGTGTGTGCAGACGGGGATGTGCTGGGTGCGTGTGTGTGTAACTAATTAATGTGTGTGTGTGTGTGTGCGCAGACGGGGAAGTGCTGGGTATCCGGGAGCACCTGATCGATGAGCTGGACTATATCCTGCTGCCGGCTGCCGGCTGGAACAGGCTGCTGAGCTGGTATGGCCTCAGAGAGGGACAGCACCCCATCGCTCGCAAGGTACACACGTCATAACAGATCACACACACACACACACCCATCTACACCAGTATAGACCATACTGACCCATCACTGATCATAACATGTCATGCACACCCATCTATCCCATACTGACCCATCACTGATCATAACAGATCATACACACCCATCTACACCATACTGACCCATCACTGATCATAACAGATTATACACACCAACTACACCATACTGATCATAACAGATCATACACACCCATCTACACCATACAGACCCATCACTGATCATAACAGATCATACACACCCATCTACACCATACCGACCCATCACTGATCATAACAGATCATACACACCCATCTACACCATACCGACCCATCACTGATCATAACAGATCATACGCACCCATCTACACCATACCGACCCATCACTAATCATAACAGATCATACACACCCATCTACACCATACTGACCGTACTGACCCATCACTGATCATAACAGATCATACACACCCATCTAGACCATACTGACTGACCCATCACTGATCATAACAGATCAAACACCATCTACACCATACCGACCCATCACTGATCATAACAGATCATACACACCCATCTACACCATACTGACCCATCACTGATCATAACAGATTATACACACCCAACTACACCATACTGATCATAACAGATCATACACACCCATCTACACCATACTGACCCATCACTGATCATAATAGATCATACACACCCATCTACACCATACTGACCGTACTGACCCATCATTGATCATAACAGATCATACACACCCATCTACACCATACTGACCGTACTGACCCATCACTGATCATAACAGATCATACCGACCCATCTACACCATACTGACCCATTACTGATCATAACAGATCATACACACCCATCTACACAATACTGACCATCACTGATCATAACAGATCATACACACACCCATCTACACCATACTGACCCATCATTGATCATAACAGATTATACACACCCATCTACACCATACTGACCCATCACTGATCATAACAGATCATTCACACCCATCTACACCATACCGACCCATCACTGATCATAACAGATCATACACACACATCTACACCATACTGACCCATCACTGATCATAACAGATCATACCGACCCATCTACACCATACTGACTCATCACTGATCATAACAGATCATACACACCCATCTACACCATACTGACCCATTACTGATCATAACAGATCATACACACCCATCTACACCATACTGACAGTACTGACCCATCACTGATCATAACAGATCATTCACACCCATCTACACCATACTGACCTTACCGACCCATCACTGATTATTACAGATCATACACACACACATTTACACCATACTGACCCATCACTGATCATAACAGATCATTCACACCCATCTACACCATACTGACCCATTACTGATCATAACAGATCATACCGACCCATCTACACCATACTGACTCATCACTGATCATAACAGATCATACACACCCATCTACACCATACTGACCCATTACTGATCATAACAGATCATACACACCATCTACAAAAAACTGATCATAACAGATCATACACACACCCATCTACACCATACTGACCCATCACTGATCATAACAGATCATACACACACCCATCTACATCATACTGACCCATCACTGATCATAACAGATCATACACACCCATCTACACCATACTGACCCATTACCGATCATAACAGATCATACACACCCATCTACACCATACTGACTGACCCATCACTGATCATAACAGATCATACACACCCATCTACACCACACTGACTGACCCATCACTGATCATAACAGATCATACACACCCATCTACACCATACTGACCCATCACTGATCATAACAGATCATTCACACCCATCTACACCATACTGACCTTACTGACCCATCACTGATCATAACAGATCATACACACTCATCTAGACCATACTGACTGACCCATCACTGATCATAACAGATCATACACACCCAACTACACCATACTGATCATAACAGATCATACACACCCATCTACACCATACTGACCATCACTGATCATAACAGATCATACACACCCATCTACACCATACTGACTGACCCATCACTGATCATAACAGATCATACACACCCATCTACACCATACTGATCATAACAGATCATACACACCCAACTACACCATACTGATCATAACAGATCATACACACCCATCTACACCATACTGACCATCACTGATCATAACAGATCATACACACCCATCTACACCATACTGACCCATCACTGATCATAACATATCATACACACCCATCTACACCGTACTGACCCATCACTGATCATAACATATCATACACACCCATCTACACCGTACTGACCCATCACTGATCATAACATATCATACACACCCATCTACACCATACTGACCCATCACTGATCATAACAGAGCATACACACCCATCTACACCATACTGACCCATCACTGATCATAACAGATCATACACACCCATCTACACCATACTGACCCATCACAACAGATCATACACACCCATCTACACCAGAGGTTAGGTCTCTCTCCGCCCCCCTGCTCATGTATGTGAGGGTGTGTGTCTCTCTCTCTCCTCCCTTCTGCTCGTGTGTGTGTGTGTCTCACTCCGCCCTTCTGCTCATGTATGTGAGGTGTGTGTGTGTCTCTCTCTCTCTCTCCGCCCTTCTGCTCATGTATGTGAGGGTGTGTGTGTGTCTCTCTCCGCCCCACTGCTCATGTATGTGAGGGTGTGTGTCTCTCTCTCTCCTCCCTTCTGCTCGTGTGTGTGTGTGTGTGCGTGTGTGTGTGTGTGTGTGTGTGTGTGTGTGTGTGTGTGTGTGTGTCTCTCCGCCTCTGCTCATATATGTGTGTGTGTGTGTGTGTCTCTCTCTCTCCGCCCTTCTGCTCATGTATGTGTGTGTGTGTGTGTGTGTGTGTGTGTGTGTGTGTGTGTGTCTCTCTCCGCCTCTGCTCATGTATGTGAGGGTGTGTGTGTGTGTGTCTCTCTCTCTCTCTCTCTCTCTCTCCGCCCTTCTGCTCATGTATGTGAGGTGTGTGTGTGTCTATCTCCGCCCCTCTGCTCATGGTATGTGAGTGTGTGTGTGTCTCTCTCCGCCCCTCTACTCATGTATGTGTGTGGTTTGTCTCTCTGCGCCACTCTGCTTATGTGTGTGTGTGTGTATCTCTCTCCGCCCCTCTGCTCATGTATGTGAGGGTGTGTGTGTGTGTGTGTGTGTGTGTGTGTCTTAGGGGTCGACCGATTATCGGCGCCGATATTAAGCATTTTACCGATTATCGATATCGGCCATTTTCAAAACAGATTTGCCAATAAGTTTTTTTTTTATTATTATTATGCAAACAAACATACTATTTACAGGTGACGTTATTTATTGGTGAATAAATAATACAGGTGAAATTATTTAATGTTTAAATGCACTATTTGGCTCGATGCAGCCTGTCTGAGTAAAATCGACTCGCGCTATGGACTAGTATCTATAAATATGAAGCCGCAAAAACACTATTTATATATGAATCCTGCATGTTCTGCATCTCTGTTAATGAATGATACAGACATAGTTTCATTTACTGCACACATACATACTCGAGCGTGTGATGCTCGCTGTGTTTTCAGCATCTGCCGTCTCACTAAATGAGGACATAAATACATGAACAACATCCCCAGAACTGCTCGGAGAGTCACTTCATGAGCATTTGACCGTTTCATTTGAGTAAAACGATCGTCATATCATATATACATAGGCTACAGAAACTTAAAAGGTCCTCATGGCAACCTGTCAAAATATAAGTTCGGTTTAGCCGAATATATTACTGTGGTGCAGTAGAATATACCTAATACAACTACAACAATTATTACAACTTTTGTTGAGAATAATCACACAATACGCTATTTCTTCCATGTTTTAATTTTAATAGTAAACTCATTTGTTTGCCAAAAATAAAGTCTAACTCATTTGATTAAAAGATAAATTAAATTAATTTTTTATGCCTTCATTTGCACTGTACTGTAAATTAAAACCAACGGAAATGTTGTTGTTATTAACAGTTTTCAGAATTAAAGACATGTTTAAAAGCATTTAAAGAACGTTTTTTGTCAGAGCTCTTGTTATTATTAATTTTTTTACACCAGACACGTATATTGGTTCAAAATATCGGTTATCGGTCTACTTGATCTGTACAACAACAAACAAACAACAAATTAAGCTCGGATGAGCTTTATTTGTCACATACACAATTATACAGAGTATAATGAGGAGTGAAATGTGTTCTCTGCATTTAACCCATCCAAGTGTACACACTTGGAGCAGTGGGCAGCCGACTGTGCAGCGCCCGGGGAGCAGTCATGGACTTCCTGTCGGAGCCGGGATTCGAACCCACAACCTTGGGTTACCTCGGGTTTCAAGTCCAACGCGCTATCCATTAGGCCAACGACTGCCCCACTGTAATAATCGGTATCGGCCCTGAAAAACACATATCAGTCGACCCCTAGTGTGTCTCTCTCCGCCCCTCTGCTCATGTATGTGAGGGTGTGTGTGTGTGTGTGTGTGTGTGTCTCTCGCTCTCCGCCCTTCTGCTCATGTATGTGAGGGTGTGTGTGTGTGTGTCTCTCTCCGCCCCTCTGCTCATGGTATGTGAGGGTGTGTGTGTGTGTGTGTCTCGCTCTCCGCCCTTCTGCTCATGTATGTGAGGGTGTGTGTGTGTGTGTGTGTGTCTCTCTCCGCCCCTCTGCTCATGGTATGTGAGAATGTGTGTGTCTCTCTCTCCGCACCTCTGCTCATGTATGTGAGAATGTGTGTGTGTCTCTCTCTCCGCACCTCTGCTCATGTATGTGAGAATGTGTGTGTGTGTGTGTGTGTGTCTCTCTCTCCGCACCTCTGCTCATGTATGTGAGAATGTGTGTGTGTGTGTCTCTATCTCCGCCCCTCTGCTCATGTATGTGTATGTCTCTCCGCCCCTCTGCTCATGTATGTGAGGGTGTCGGGTGGCGATGAGGGCTATTTCTGTGTTCTCCGAAGCTCAGTGTGATTCGACCCGCAGCCGCAGCATGCAGGAGGTTCGGCCCGTTCTCTTCTCTCTTCTGGGTTTGGGTCAGACTCTGGCGGGTGGTGAGCGTGGCCCGGTTCTGCTAGTCTCGGGTTCCTCGTGGTTTAGCTCTGCATTCGGTGTCGCTGGACACAGGTCGTGTGTAATAATAAATAGTCAGGAGTCTTTCAGCTGTCAGCTTGTTCTGCTAAAATAAGCCTGTGTCAACACAAACCCTCCTGATCCGCCGCTCTTCTCTGAGATGAGGATCTAACTCAGTTCTGACTGGATTGTGCTGATTGTGTGTGTGTGTGTGTGTGTGTTCCTCCTCAGGTGGTGGAGCAGGGCATGTTTGTCAAACACTGTAAGGTGGAGGTCTACCTCACCGAGCTCAAGCTGTGTGAAGACAGCAACATGGAGAACGTTGTCTCGCGCCGCTTCAGCAAAGCAGACACCATAGGTACTCCACAACAACAGCTCAGAGCTAAACTAAACCCTCAAACACTGATTTAAATCCAGCTCCACTGAAGCTCACACTCTTCAAATCCATCAGAAACTAGGACTGTGTGTGTGTGAAAGCTTTAATGAAGTGATGACCAGGCACTGTTAGTGAAAAAGATTACTTCATTAAAAAAAAGCACTTCAAATGAATGGTAGTGCATGTGGTTTGACTTCAGTTTGATGTGTTTATTCTCTCACAGACAGCATCGAGAGTGAGATGCGGAAGCTGTTCAGTATCCCGGACGAGAAGGAGACGCGGCTCTGGAACAAGTACATGAGCAACACCTTCGAGCCGCTCAATAAACCAGACAGCACCATTCAGGACGCAGGGCTCTATCAGGGACAGGTAAGAGACCGCGCTGTCTAATCTAGCTCTGATTCAGTGCTGAATCACTAGATGTCCATCCACTGGTGAATTAGTGAACGCTCCCTGAGACGGATAGAGCGACAGTGAAACCAGCCAGCGATGGAGATACTAAGCTTGAATCAGTTCAAACAATTCAACAACACATGCATAAAAACATCTTCTACAAAACAAGCATCATCTTTTAAATGCAATTACAATTTATCAAGTATCATTAAATATGGAGTGTTTAATATGTGTTGTTTGATTAACCTGAGCCCACCGTTTTAAACAGTCTGAACCTAAAGCAATCTTGACAAACTGTATATCGTTTAAAAGCTTAAAGATTCTAGTTTTCATATTTGGTGACTGTTTTGTTAAATATTTTCCAGAGCAACTGTAATTTATTAATTTGCAAGAAGAGTACTCATCAGAGAGCGAGTTACTTTGAAAAAGTGATGCACGTATAAAATCATGAAAAATAAATAAATATCTCATATTCATGTCGAATGTTCAAAAGATATCATTCTACTTTTTGAGGGGAAAAAGGTCTAAATGTGTTTCGAATACATAGAAAAAACAATAGATTGACTTATTTTTGATTCAACGTGCACTATAACGTACGCCCAGTTTTTATGTTTTTTAGAGGTTGAATTGAAATCAAACACTGCCTTAATACTCCTGAATGTGTTGTCTACTTAATAAATATTTAGAAAAAAATGGAAAAACATGTTTCAGATCACTCAAACCATAAATGAAAATGGAGCCACCCTTATATGGTCACTAAAGGGGTTTGATGGTCATCTAGTGGAGAAGATTGGTACTGCGCCCAAACAAAATCTCACTGAAAGCTCATTTTTTGAGATACCAACCTCAAATTTGGAAGACAACTTGTTCAGAAAATGTATAACAATTTAAGGTGGAAATACCATTTTTCAGGTCTTTACTCAAAAAGTGGAACCGTTAAGTGTTAACA
Organism: Gymnocypris eckloni scoliostomus; assembly: GCA_027564155.1. Lineage (NCBI taxonomy): Eukaryota > Metazoa > Chordata > Actinopteri > Cypriniformes > Cyprinidae > Gymnocypris > Gymnocypris eckloni. Next base: position 36,610,917 of record CM050417.1, read on the forward strand.
GGTTGAATTTATATTGTTTTTATTTAATTGGAGAGTTTGGTTAATCAGGCCAATAACAGATTAATGACTACAACTCTTGATTTTATACAAATGTCATAAAAAAATGTATGAAATGGATGTGACGCCAGGTCAAAGCTGTGTAGATGCAGTTACCTAGGTTCACTGAGATCCTAGCGGTGAACTATTGGTGTTTCAAAGTGTTTTTAAACTCTTCTTCTGATGTAACGAAGCCTGTTTTACAGAAGTGTTTAAACCGTATTGAGAGTGTGGTCTATGAGTCGTTACTCTGATGTTTTTCCTCTGACTGCAGGTTCTGGTGATCGAGCAGAAGAACGAGGATGGCTCGTGGCCCCGCGGCTCCTCGGCGCTCAAGTGAGTCATGTGAGGTCCGGATCGTCTCATCATTGCTTTAGAGCCCATGCTCGGACACCTGCTCATCTCTTCGAGGTCGTGTCCTGTAACTCTCGCTCTTCTTGTCTTTTGAAGGTCATCTGGTGCTTCCTCTCTCTCTGCTTTACCAAAGATCTGCCCTTCATCTCTCACAAACAATCATAACAGCAGCTTCAGCGGCCGCAAGTAAGCCTGCAGGGGACTGGGGGAGGGGCCAGTGTGTTGTGGGCGGGGCCAGTGTGTTGTGGGTGGGGCCAGTGAGTGGTGGGCTGTGCCAGGGGGAGGGGCCAGTGAGTGGTGGGCTGTGCCAGGGGGAGGGGCCAGTGAGTGGTGGGCTGTGCCAGGGGAGGGGCCAGTGAGTGGTGGGTTGTGCCAGGGGAGGGCCAGTGAGTGGTAGGCTGTGCCAGGGGAGGGCCAGTGGTGGTGGGCTGTGCCAGGGGAGGGGGTGGAGCTGTGCCAGGAGGGGCCAGTGAGTGGTGGAGCTGTGCCAGGGGAGGGGCCAGTGACTGGTGGAACGGGCCAGGGAGGGGCCAGTGAGTGTCGGAACGGAGCCAGGGGAGGCCAGTGAGTGTCGGAACGGAGCCAGGAGGGCCAGTGAGTGGTGGAAGGCCAGGAGGGCCAGTGAGTGGTGGAACGGGGCCAGGGGGAGGGGCCAGTGAGTAGTGGGCTGTGCCAATTATTCCTGCTCCCAACACACACACACACACACACACACACACACACACACACACACAAGTTCAGTACCTAAATAAATCACACAACATTGGCTTTAAAGTCTAATCAATGTCATGTGTCCTATGAAACACTTTTATCCCAAGCGAGGTCAGAGCGATGCGTGTCCTGCACTCTCTGGTGCTTCAGTTAGTGTGGTGCTCGTAGCTGCAGTGCATTGTGGGAATGGAGGGCTGCTGCTGTGTGTTGTTCAATTAGCAGGAATCATCCGTTAGCTGCTGATGCTGCTCTGACGTGGCTTTAATGCTGAATGCTCGCATGTTCACTTTTTTCATTTCATGGAAATGTTATCTGGTGAATGAAATCGACATCAGTGGTCGGTTGCATAAATGTTTAGACTAGTCTTTAAAAGTTAGTAATTTAATATTTTTCTTCAAGACTGGTCATAGTTTTTTTAATTCAGTTGTGAAAAGGTAGATTGGTCTTAACATGGTGGCTAGGTTTATGTGACTGGTCCCTGATCTGTTGTCAACACAGCTGAAACCAAAACGAGCATTTCAGAGTGTTTCAGGTCAGTCACTGACAGTGCTGTGTAAAAGTAAGTGCACCCCACAAACAAATTTGTTTTTACCGCACATGGCCGTGCCGATACTGGAAGTTTACTTGGACAGTGGTGATGTACTTTAAAGGATAAGTTCACTCCTGGAGGAAAATCTCCTGATAATTTACTCACCCCCATGTCATCCAAGATGTTCAATCTCAAAGAAATTAAGGTTTGTGAACTTTTCCATCGTGATTACATGATGCGTGAAGTCGAGCTGGTACAAGACGATCTTTTGTGGTTAAAAAGTGAATAAATGTTCATTTTTTAAAGAAAGTGACTGATGGTTTGGGTCAATAAGAGCCATATTCCTCGGCTGGGATCGTGTAGAGCTCTTCAAAGCTGCACTGAAACTACATTTTGGACCTTCAACCCAACATTGAAGTCCACTATATGGAGAAAAATCCTGCTATGTTTTCCTCGAGAACCTTCATTTCTTTGAGACTGACATCTTGGATGACATAAGTAAAGTACTAGATTTTCATTCTGGACGCCAACTACTCCTTTTAAACACATAACGCTGAAAATTTGACTTGGCTGGAAGTCTTTTATTCCACAAAATCACCGACAGAAATGCAGTTTTCTTCAATGGAAAAAGTAAGTGCACCCGTAAGCAGGCGATCAGGTTTTCTGTCTGAGTTTCATGCACGTTCAGATCATTTCCAGTGTTTATGCGCAAACCAGAGCAGGCCTGTATTAGGCTCTGTGACTCTCTCACAGCACTGTGTGATTATTTATATATATATATATATATATATATATATATTAGTGAGGCGAGGTTTGTGGATCAGCGCTGTGGCTGACTCTGGTGTGCTCGTCTCCATGTTTAGTGTTGCTCTGAACATCTGCTCTCTCTGTTGCTGTGCCTGTCGCTCTCACACGTGTGTGTGTGTGTGTGTGTGTGTGTGTGCGCAGCGTGAAGAGCTCCAGCTACAGCCTGCCGTCCTACCCGCCCTACAGCAGCTACGAGAGCTCGGATCAGGGCCGGCGCTGCGAGAGAGCGGGTCTCTGCGGCCTATCTAACCTGGGCAACACCTGCTTCATTAACTCGGCCACACAGGTGAGATCCTCGCGCTCAGCTGAGCTCCTGTGTGTGTGTGTCCAACGTTGAGCATCTGTGTGTGTGTTTCAGTGTCTGAGCAACGTCCCGCCGCTCACCCAGTTCTTCCTGAAAGACCAGCACCAGGTCGAGCTGAACCAGGACAATCCTCTGGGCATGAAGGGCGAGATCGCCAAGGCCTACGGCGAGCTCATCAAGCAGCTGTGGTCGGGCAAATGCAGCTACGTCACGCCGCGCCCCTTCAAGGTACTGTTGAAAACTCTGTTCTTCTAAAGTAGAAAACTCAGAAGAGAAGACCAGGAGACTTCGGATTGGATTGTCAGCAGAATTTCTTTATTCTATGACATGTCTTGTTGTCTGTAGTCATCGAAAATCTCACTCTTAAGTAATTTACAGGTTGTCTTATAGGTATTTTTGGAGGAGGGACTTTTTTGAGGTGGAGACAAACATCAAAGAACGCAAACATCTGAGGGAGGTGTTAGTTACAGGAAACTTCCCGTGGTCCAATAAACCTAACAAAGGTTGAATCTCTCAGTAGTCTGACTCCTTGATCTTACCATTAACATAGAGACAAAAGGCACAGCTGTCTCGAGCTCAAATGGTCAGGAAACGCTCTCAAACATCTGTATTTCCTGACACTTTCTTTAGTCAGGAAGTGTATCTAAATTAAACATTTAAAATAAAATTTGTAATCCTTCAATTCCCCGTTTGAGAGTTCTAATAACTCTCACAAAATACAAATTTAGACACTTAAACGTTAATTCTTGTAACTTGTAATTGTTACAGGCACATCGTACATGTTCTGTGTTGCTTATCTTATATGTAATTGCATGCTGACACAGAAACAAAACATGCAATTAGTTTTGCTGAAAGATCGTATGTGAGTCTCTGCGTTGTGTATTTTTCTTTTTTCTTCTTTCTTCTTTCTTTTCTCGTTCTTGTGTGATAGTTGGCTCGACAATGGGTCTGGTTGTTTTCTAGAGGTTGTGGCTTCATCCGCGGGTGAGAGGGTGGTGCATATGGATCTCAGGACAGCCATCAAATGGTATCTGCACAGAGGAAGAAAACACAAACAAGAGAGACCAACGGCACAGAGCAGTATTTGTTGTAGAGTCTGCAAACATTAGGGTTGTATCCTCTGTTCAAAATATAGTCTGCTATTGTTGTTCCTTCTTTCCCTATTTCTCAATTCCTGTGACACCTAAAGAACAGTGAGGAAAGGATGGACTAATGGAGGAAAGGCCTATGAGGAAATCTTCACCTCAGGGTTGGCCCCGAAGCCTGTTGCTTCGGTTCTTCCCTGGGCTCCTCACTGGTTCTTGTGTCTGCCCTATCCTATCCCTGCAGGGGGAGGAACAATTCTAGACCCTTCCTTGACTACATGTCCTGTGAAGTGGGTACCTTGATCTGAGTCAATGCAATCTGTGTAGATATTTGAAACCGATCCTGAAGCTAGCGTGCATGCTCTAGTTAAGGCTACTAGTTCTGCAGCTTGAGCTGAAAAATAATCTGGAAGACGACCTGAAGCAACTACTTCAGTGGTGGAAGTTACTGCATATCCTGCTCGTCTGTTACCTTCAATAACTTGAGCTGAACCATCAACAAACAACTCCAATTCTGCGTTCTCTATGGGAGTTTCTGCTATTTCACTTGTCGCTGCATATGTAAGCGTAACACAATCATGAGTCATTTCGCCTTCATCCTCTAACACAAATTCAGTCATTGCAGACATCATACATGAGGATGGGTTCGTGACTGGTGCACGCTGTATAACAATATTCGGGGCTGTGAGAGTTGCTAACTTCTCTTTTATGCTACCTTTCACAAAAATTCTTTGGTCATTGTGTTGGATTACAGGGGAAAGGTAGCTACTCACAGCCCCAATAATTAGTTTTTTTCCTGGTCTTGTTGTGCTCTTAGAAGAGCCTGAACTATCTGTACCACAGTTTCAGTGGTCACTGGAGGAACTACTTCAGGGTTGTGTGCAGGCTGAGAAGGAGCAGAATTATGCATAGCATTTCTTTTACTATCTTGCAACTTCTTCCTACACTCTTTCTCCCAATGTCCTAATTTTGCACAGTATTTGCATTTGCTTTCTCTTTTAGACCATCTATTGTCTTGTTTCGTTGTGTTAAACGTAGCTGCTGCTACTCTTACTTTTGCCTTGACATCAGCATCTCTTTCCCATGTAGCTAACCTGTCTAGGTTACTTCTGAGAGTTCTGTTAGACCAAGTTAGATCTAAGAATGGTAAAGCTTTTCTGTATTCGGCTACAAGGCCATCTGACCAGATACGAACCAGGGTCCCTTGTCATTTAGCACACTTTCAGGGTCATCAACAATTCCACTGTAAATTACAGCTGACTGACAAACTCTCTCAGTATATTCACTCACAGTTTCTTCTTTCCTTTGCACACAGGCAGTAATTCTAGACCAATCTATTTTGGGTCCTAAGATATTCTTTAGGATTTTCAAAATACCTTCTCTTAAATCACCCTTACTGGCATTTCGCAGTTCAGAAGTAACAGCAGATTCAAAACTGTTGAATTCAGATTCAGTTAGAATTTGTGACATCAGCTGCGTGACTTCTGTCAACGACATGTCATAAAGATGCATTTTACTGATCAATGTTCTTCTAAATTCAGAAAAATGTGTGCGTGCTGACGGTAAACTTTGAGATAGTCTCTCTATATCTTTAGGACCTAAAGCTTTGGCAACAGTTTGTATTTGTACAACAGAAGAATTGAGAGGAACACTATCAGTTTCCTCAATCCCCTGAGATCTTCTCCTCGCACCACACACATTGACGGAATTTACAGGCACATCAGTTACTGATTGGAGAGCTACATCTGTTTCAAAGAACGCTTGTAAATCAGGGTAAATGTTATCAGGCTGACTTACTTTCACATCAGTGTTTGCTGCAACTTTCTTGAGGTTCAATTTCTTAGTCAAAGTGGATACTCTAGCACGGAGTTCATCGTTCTGTTTCTCTAGCTCTGAGTTATGCTGAGACTGTTGTGTCGCTAGCGTTACACTGAATTCTCTGTGACAACAGAGAATGCCTTTCACATTGTTCTTACGAATACTTGCTCCTAGTACCTTTTTACACTCATCTACCAAGTCTTGTCTGGATGAATCTCATATTTCTGCGTTAGTTCTTGTCTAACTTTTTCAGTGACTATTAGGTCCATTTGTTCCCCTAACAGTGTTTTGAATTCACTATCTGACCACAGAGGAGTCGCAAGACCACTCTTTTCTGTGGTTGGAATCAGCTTAGCATTCCTTCTGACCATTTTGCAAGTTTCTTCTGTACCACACTAAACAAACACTAAACAAAAAAAACAAAAACAAAAACTTCTCTGATCAACAGAGGGTACACTTTGTTAAAAAAAAGCTTAACTATTGTTAACTTTCCAAATTACCAACACTTCACACTTAACTTCCCTGCCTGACACAGAGGATAACTTATTTTTAGCACGTAATGCCAAAAATCTTCCCTGCCTGAAAGAACAGAGGATATATTTTCATCTCTAAAATAAAAACTTTAGAGGATAAACTCATCTCTAAAATAAAAAACTTTAGAGGATAAACTCTTCCCTGCCTGAAACAGAGGATACACGTCCCTGCCTACAAGAACAGAGGATAAACCAAAATTCTTAGCATGAAATGCTAACCTTCCCTGCCTGAAACAGAGGATAACTTTTAATTAAACAAACCCTACAGATGTATGTTAACTCTTCTCTGACGGCACAGAGGATACACTGGTCTTAGGTTCTTTTGGATTAGAGACAGCCACTCACCCCAACCCTTGGTTCAGAGAAAAATTCAGTCTGGGAATCCTTGTTCAGCTTGAAGTTTCGCTGGATTCCAAAAGATGCAGATCTTTGTTTGAGCTTGAAGTTTTTCAGGTGAGGAAGCTGGAACTCTATCCGGGGCACGGCAGCATCTGTTGAAAACTCTGTTCTTCTAAAGTAGAAAACTCAGAAGAGAAGACCAGGAGACTTTGGATTGGATTGTCAGCAGAATTTCTTTATTCTATGACATGTCTTGTTGTCTGTAGTCATCGAAAATCTCACTCTTAAGTAATTTACAGGTTGTCTTATAGGTATTTTTGGAGGAGGGACTTTTTGAGGTGGAGACAAACATCAAAGCATAAACATCTGAGGAGGCGTTAGTTAGTTACAGGAAACTTCCGTGGTCCAATAAACCTAACAAAGGTTGAATCTCTCAGTAGTCTGACTCCTTGATCTTACCATTAACATAGAGACAAAAGGCACAGCTGTCTCGAGCTCAAATGGTCAGGAAACGCTCTCAAACATCTGTATTTCCTGACACTTTCTTTAGTCAGGAAGTGTATCTAAATTAAACATTTAAAATAAAATTTGTAATCCTTCAGTACACTAATAACATTTTGCATCTATTCATTAAAAGTATAACAAAACTTACGTTTAGGGCCCTATTTTTTCTCAGCTTATGTTTTATTGTTACCTGTATGATATGAGGCTAGTTTAACTCAAATGAAAGGGTAAAATGCTGATGAAGTGACTCTCAGAGCAGTTCTGGAGACGTTGTTCATGTATTTATGTCCTCGTTTAGTGAGATGACAGATGCTGAAATCACCGTGTGTCACAGTGTGTGTATGTGAGTGAAATTCAGTTGTTATGACTGGATTCTGTCCATGTTTTCCGCATCGCATAACTCATAGGGCTCTAGTATCTGCAACATCGAAAGGAAAGTATCATCATAGATCACGTGCTGTGAATGTGTGACTGCTGGGGGTGGCTCAGACTGAGGACGTCTCTGTGCTGCTGATGCTGTTTCAGACTCAGGTGGGCCGGTTCGCTCCTCAGTTCTCTGGCTATCAGCAGCAGGACTCTCACGAGCTGCTGGCCTTCCTGCTGGACGGACTGCATGAAGACCTCAACCGCATCCGCAAGAAGCCCTACATCCAGCTGAAGGACAACGACGGCTGGCCCGACAAGGTCCAGCACACACTCACACACACAGCGTGACACGGTTCACACACCCATCCACTCGCTAGCCGCCTGATGCACACACTTTCACCACACCTTCAGGGAGCAGATATTACAATAATAGAGCTGCATCATCTGACGCGCTATCATGAAGATCATGTGTATTTGGTAACACTTCAGAATAGGGAACACTTATTCACTATTAACTAGGACTTTTCCCTCAAACTCCTAACTTATTAAAGTACTGATTATATCATGGGTGTTTTTTGTTTTAAAATGTAATACTAGCCTAATATTACTACGAGAAACAATCCATTTAAATGGTTCTCAAAGTTAAGGGTTGCTTACTTATACTTTTTTTTGTGTGCATTATATAAATTACGTCATTACATCCATATGAGGGACAAATCTTGATTGTTCAGCTTAAACTGTCCTGTGGTCTAAAATCAATTCAAACAGCATTTTCAAGTAAAAACACAAGTGAAATGTATTTGTCAGACTGCAGAAGATGGTGAAGTCTCACTGTATACAAGCCTTAAGGAATGGTCAGCAGTTCCAGCATCTAAGCATGCAGTCTTTCTCTTATATTTAGATGCTAGTAGTTTGCTGCTGAGAAGCTCATGTTCCTCCTGTGAGGTTTTGACTGTGTGTGTGTGTGTGTGTGTGTGTGTGTGTGTGTGTGTGTGCGCGCATGCGTGGGTGCGTGTGTGTGTGTGAGAGAGTGTGTGAGTGTGCGCGTGTGTGTGTGTGTGTGTGCGTGCGTGTGTGAGAGAGAGAGTGTGTGTGTGTTTGTGATTGAGATTCGTAGTCTCCAGACTGACGCTTCTCCTCTGGATCTCCTGCAGGTGGTGGCGGAGGAGGCCTGGCAGAACCACATCAAGAGGAACGACTCCATCATTGTGGATATCTTCCACGGCCTCTTCAAGTCCACTCTGGTGTGCCCCGTGTGCACCAATATCTCTGTGACCTTTGACCCCTTCTGCTACCTGACGCTGCCTCTGCCCATGAAGAATGAGCGGACGCTGGAGGTGTATCTGGTGTGGCTGGACCCGCTGGCCAAACCCACTCTGGTGCGTCACACAGACACCTATCTATCTATAGTTAACCCTCTAATTAAGGCACTGTTTAAAGGACAAAAAAAGCTCATATGTATCTAGATCTCTTCCAGTTGTTGGAATAGTGTGCCATTCTTGTGCAGCTTTAACAGAAAAAGCAGACTGTCTATATGAGTGTACGACTCATTTAGGGCTTAACAAGTAAGGGTTAATGATAAATCTGTATCTGCTGGCTGTCCTACTATTGTTTGTATTTGTTAGTAGTCTCTTGTGTTACCTGCACAGTCTCTGATGACTCTGATTGTTGAAGTGAGTTGTTTGTGTTCCAGTATAAGCTGACCGTTCCTAAAGTGGGCTGCGTCTCTGATCTGTGCGCGTCGCTGTCGGCTCTGTCGGGCATCTCGGCTGAGCAGGTAAGCGTCCGTGTGAGGAGTCTATCGTCTGCAGATCTTCAGTTCATTCACTGAGCTTCCTCTGCCTTGTCCAGATGATGGTGACGGACATCTACAACCACAGGTTCCACCGGATCTTCAGCAGCAACGAGAACCTGAGCAGCATCATGGAGCGGGACGACATCTTCGTGTGAGCTGCTACTGTGGTCAGTGAGAGCGTGGAGGTCTGCTGCTGTGTGTCTGATGTGCTCTCTGTCTGTCTGGAGCAGGTTTGAGTTGACCGTCGGCCGACTGGAGAACACGCAGCACGTGCTGATCCCCGTTCACCTGCGGGAGAAGTACAAGCAGTCGGGCTTCAACCACACCAGCACGCCTCTGTTCGGCCGTCCCTTCCTTCTGAGCGTGCCACGCTCGGTCAGCGAGGACAAGCTCTACAACCTGCTGCTGCTGCGCCTCTGGTACATCTTGACTCACCTCTGACCCTGCGTCAGGCTCGGCAGCTAATCACTGATGAATATACAGGGCCTATGAAATCAGTTTTTCATCCCAGTTTAAGTAGTCTTTTCTGTCTGATATATTGAATGCTTGTCAGTCCTGACTGAGCGTTGTTCTGGTCTCGTTCCAGTCGTTTCATTCGTCCGGCCGCGGAGGACAAGGAGTCGGAGGAGACGCTCTCTCCCAAGCATCACTCCACCAACGGTATACTGGAGGAGCGCTCTCCAAGTAAGCATACATTCACTAAGCAGCACTCACTGCTGCTGCTGCTGCTGTGTTTGAGATGTGAAGCATGGCTCCTCCCGCAGGTGAGATGGAGACGGACGAGGATCTGCCTTCGGAGAACGAGCACAGCAGCCCCTCGGAGGACTCGGTGAGCGCAGGCACCGAGCTGGAGAACGGCCTCCAGAAGAAGAGGCTCTTCACACTGCACTTCAACAACATGGGCAAGAGCGACTGCATCAGGGGAGAGGTCCGCTTCGACGAGGACCACATGCAGCTCAGCGGTGCGTTACTGTACACCACTACAGCTCAGAGAGAGAGCCATCTCCGTCAGCTGACCTGTTCCTCTTTTCTTATGCAGATAGTTGCTGTCTGTCCCTGGACTGGGAGCCGCACATCAAGAGGAAGCTCTTCAACGAAGCCGCGGCTGAGGTAAAGCTCTCCCCGTGTAAAGCTCTCTTCTGTGTGCTGACGTCTGAGATGCTCACCAGAGTGTTTCTCCCAAGGACTTCGAGAAGCACGAGAGCATGGAGTACAAGCCGCAGAAGAAGAGCTCCTTCAAGCTGACGGACTGCATCGAGCTCTTCACCACCAAAGAGAAGCTGGGTGCAGACGACCCGTGGTGAGATCTGGTTTCCACTCACTCTAGAAATTATAATAATACAGAGTAGAGTGCATGTGAAACCTCCACACAAACCAATAGCACAGTTGCTTTCACATTTATTGCTTTATATCCAGTCATTGAAGTAGGAGTCCAGTTAATCTGAGGGTTGTTTAGCTGGTCCTGTAAATAACTGACCACTCTTTAATAATGCACCTTATCGTCTCAGTATGTTTATCTAAAATATGATGCATGAGATGTTCTGAAGCAATTAAAGATCAATGGTAGATTCACACTTTCCTCACTAGTTTTTTTTAAATAGTCGCCAGCCATTACCACCATTTCTGATAATTTTGGTAATATCCAAAATGGTGCTTTGCTGACGAGGAGAGACAGAGAGGAGAAAAGTTGTTGAAAAAAAGTTGTAACTTTTATTTTCTTTGCGTACAAAAAGTATTCTCGTCGCTTCATAAAATTCAGATTGAACCACTGATGGCAGATGGACTACCCTGGCAATGCTTTTCTGAACCTCAACAGTGTTATTTACTTGGCAGTCAATGGGACAGTCACAAGGCTCCCGGTTTTTATCTAAAATAGCTGAAATTGTGTTCCGAAGATGAACGAAGCTTTTATGGAGTTGGAACGACATACAGGTAAGTGAATAATGACAACAGTTTTATTTTGGGGTGGACCCTTTAACTTGTCTGTAAGCAGACTCGTCACCGTCCTGGATGAGGCCGATGAGTGTGGTGTTGTCTGCAAGCTTCAGGAGCTTGACAGAGGGGTCTTTAGATGTGCAGTCATTGGTGTACAGGGAGAAGAGCAGTGGGGAGAATACACAGCCCTGAGGAGCTCCAGTGCTGATCATACGGGTGCTGGATGTGTATTTCCCAGCCTCATTACCCGCTGCCTGTCTGTCAAGAAGCTGGTGATCCACTCACAGATGGAGGTCAAATGCTGACCGTGACGGTGCTCACGATGGTGTTAAAGGCCTGATTATACAAGACTATATCCCCCTTCCTGCAAGCGTCTTCTTTGGCCTGATGGAGCTGTCTGAGTTTTGCAGTGAACCATGGTTTGTCATTGTTGTAGGTTAAATGAGTCCTGCTAGGAATGCACATGTCCTCACAGAAACTGATATAGGATGTTATCTCTATGAGCTTGTCCAGTTCATTTGCAGCAGCCTCAAAAACACTCCAATCAGTGAGGTCGAGACAGGCTTGTAAAACCCGCTCTGTCTCATTGTAAGTTTAGAAGTGTGTTTTCATGGCAGCTGTTTAGTGATTATCAAGCACCACTGAATGATTTCACGGTGCTCTAATTCATTATGCAAAATGATTTGCATTTAGAGTTTCTTCTTACCGTATTCTTAGCGCTGTATGAAATGGCCTCGAGGACCTTTACAAAAATGTAAAACATGCAGACTTTGTCCGCACGAGAAAGCATTAAGGACAATTCCAACTGATCCTTGTGTTGTGCCATCTGCCCATTTAAATGTGTAGTGTCTCGTCCGCCACAGAGTATGTGTTAAAGAGACCGTAGGCCTGAAAATATGACACATTGCCCTAACAAAAGCCACAAATTGAACACGTTTTTTTGCAGTACCAGTCTTTTATTCCTGCTGTACACCAGTGAAGACACAAAAACACAGACTAACTCAGTGCCTGGGATGAAGTTTCACAATGACAGATCCGCATGTTTGTTATATCTCTGAGTCCTCAGATGAACTGATCCGTGTGTGTCTCAGGTACTGCCCTCACTGTAAGCAGCACCAGCAGGCTATGAAGAAGATGGACCTGTGGAGTCTGCCGCCGGTGCTGGTGGTGCATCTCAAGCGCTTCTTCTACAGCCGCTACATGAGGGACAAGCTGGACTCGCTGGTGGACTTCCCTCTGCGGTAACTAACACCTCCTTGCTCTACAGTGGCTCTCATCCACTCCACACACACGGTTTTGTTTAGTTTTGTCCCGTAATGAAGATGTTGTGTTCTGGCTGCTGGTGTTAGTGATCTATGGTGACCTCCCGCAGGGATCTGGACATGTCGGAGTACCTCATCAATCCGAACGCGGGGCCGAGCCGCTACGACCTCATCGCCGTCTCTAACCATTACGGAGGAATGGGAGGAGGACACTGTGAGTATAGCAGAGCCAGACAGACAGCATCGTCCTGATGAGAACAGGTCCGTCGCTTGATGAAGCTCCATCACATCTGAGTTCAGAGCTGATCTCTAACACACACACGTCATTATAAGCACCAATTCACAGAGAAAGCAAAAGAGAACATGTGCTGTTCCTCGGGAGGATTTCTGTGCCTGTGCTCACAACACAGACATGTAAACTCAACTTTTAGCACCTAAACGGTCAAATACACATAATACGTGCAGCTCTTAAAGTGACAGCAGCCTAATATTCCTTCTGCCGACTGTGTGCTTAATATTAATCAAACAACAAAAGACGAGGACAAAATCACTCCCTGCTCTTGACTGAACAACTTTTGTAGCTTTAATAAGAAACAAAGCAAGTTTAATTCTTACAGTCAAGACTATGCTGTTTTATTTTACATTACATTATTCAGTTTCGGCACACCTTTAGCAGAAATAACAGTGACATCTGTGATATCATCCTTCAACATAGCACTACCACATCTGTGATCATAACAGCGTTTCTTCTGTACTGTATTTTTGAGTTTCCCATCCTCTTCCTTTTCAGCCACATCATCATAAGCTACAAATGTCATTATCAGCTCCAGACATTAGCGCTTTCAGGGCAAATGCACATCAACAGAGCGTGCACCGCTAGCATTTTCTAACGTGTTTTTCAAGCAACTCTGATCTCAAAGATAGGGCTTTTTCTGTAGAGCTAGGCAAGCTTTCCTCATCTGCCCCAATTATTAGTGGAGTACCTCAGGGCTCTGTTTTGGGACCGCTTCTTAACTTATATATGCGCACTTTGGGGGATATTATCAGGTATATTTTCATTTATATGCTGATGATACACAGTTGTACCTCCCACTAAAGGCTGGTGTTTCAATTCAACCATTGCTGGAATGTATCTCAGATATTAAAAAATGTTATCAAATAACTTTCTCCCTTTCTCAAATAACTCAATGAGAACAAAACTGAAATTATTGTGTTTGGTCCCCAAAAAATGAGAACGAATATCTTTTAAGGATATCGAATATCATGTCACTCCGATTTTAGCTTCGCTTCACTGGCTTCCGGTTCATTTTACAGTTTAATAATTAATTTAACAGTCGTACTAATCAAGCTCCATCTTATCTTAAATATCTTCTTATCGCTTTGTCTACCAGACTTTTAAGATCCGCTGACAGGGCTCTTTTATCCGCACACTTTGGAAGCACTTTTTTGATGCCATTGTTGTTCATTTCTATATTGATTTTTAACAGAAGATCTGTGACATGTTTAGGCATGGATGTGGTGATATTATTGAAGTCGTACACTGAACCGCTGGACTAGTGAGTGTAACGTAGCTGGTTTGGTTCTCAGATACCGCCTACGCCAAGAACAAGGAGGATCAGAAGTGGTACAACTTCGATGACAGCAGTGTGTCGCCAGCCAGCGAGGAGCAGATCGTGGTGAGAGCAAACACAGTAATTTATCAAAACATAACTGTGTGATCTGCAGAAACTCACGCTAGTGTCGCACGACGTATATCGCAATACTCTGCGTTTGAAAACAGTACGATTCAGCATTGTACTAGTACATTAATAATTCATTTAATAAGAGCCGTATTTCCTGAGTTAAACTCTGTTTATTAGGGGGCCAAATGATTTCCACAATACCCGAAAACATGGACAGAATCACAGAATTCACAAAAAAATGGAATCAAGAATCATTAAAACTAAATTTGGGGGAAAGTAAAAGGGATTACATCTGGCCCTATTCATTTCATTTGTGTCTTTGTTTTATTGTATCTCCTTTAGTTTGTTATTTGGTTTTATCCTTTTAGCTAACTTACCAAATCTCTGCACACCTGTAGACTCAGTAGTGCTCACCATAGGCCTGTGTAGTGGCGCTGGCGTGTGTTTTTATTTATTTTAAAGGGGAATCAAATGCTGTTTTTTAAATAGATGAAATGAGTGTGACCTCCATGTGGATCATGTGTTATTCAGTTGCAGTGCTGTGGTTCTGTGTGTGTTGTAGTGTGGGTTCAGAGGGCAGGTATTGTATGGGACTCAGTATTGTGGACACGCTAACTCGAGTGAATGATGTGTGTGTGTGTTGGTCCAGTCGAAGGCGGCGTATGTGCTCTTCTACCAGCGGCAGGACACGGTCACGGGCTACTTCTCTCTGGACCGTGAGACACAGATGCCACAGGACGAGCCCAGCACAGCCGCAGACACCGCTCAGAGCGAGGAGGATCTGAACGATAACCAGCTCAGTCCCCGCCCAGACGTCAACATGAGCAGCAGTTGAGCTGCACCTCAAAGCCATATCGCCCGCGCAGACGGACACGAATATACACAGACGCCCGCTGACAGACAGAGCTTCTGCATGAGTCAAGAGTGCCACACTTCACAGCGCTTGATTTGTTTTGTGCAGGACACTGGACGGACTACTGAGTGCACAGTTAGTTTAGCGTCTGCTTTCACCTCAGCCTTAACGGGGGTCTCAGACTGTGGCCTTTCTCTGCACAGATCACCAGTGAAGAGCTGGGTTTGATGAATGATCTCGCTCGCTGAGCTGAATCCTGTACAGAAGAGTTCACTCTGTGAGTGCACGTGATGCATCTATTTATTTATACAGAAGCGACCGGATCCGTCTCTCGCCGGAGGGTTTGTGTAACTCAAACTGAGGATTCGGGGACTTGCTTTAGCTGCACTTGAGTTCACTTTGGTTTACATCTGAAATGTGCATGTGTATTTTTATACGGACTTCAATAAATCTGAGTAGTCTGGTGTTGCGTTGCTTCATCCAGCAGGATCACCACCGAACACTAACCGCATCCTTCATGGCTGAAAAGGTTGATTTTTAATTACATGATGTTACTGTAGATCTAGACTAAATCTGAATGTGCATTAATTCATCTCACGCACAGGTGATCTGTAACCTCCCGTATCCACACAGAAAACAAGCCTCTTCATGCTGATCATGTCTTTGCTCATTCTGACACCGTTGTTCACCGGTTTATCTATTTTTACTCTGTTTCAAAGTCAATGTTGTTGTTTTATTAGTTAAAAATGTATATACAAAATCATACTAATCCTAAATTTATACCTTTTGAACAAGTTATATGCTTTTGAAAGAAGTCACTTTTGCTCATCAAGGCTGCATTTATTTCATGAAAAACATATATAAACAATATAGTAAAATATTATTCCAATTTTAATTAACTAATTTCTATTTCAATATACTTTCAATAAACTGTAATAATTACAGTTTAAAGTATATTGAAATAGAAATTAGTTAATTAAAATGAACTAATTTCAATCACAGGATTAAAAATATCCTGTTACTTGTATACTTGTTACTTACAAGTATATCTTTCTCCAAGGCAATGATCGTTCGCAAGCAGAACTGAAACCGTTGCTGCACGTTGCCTGTTGCTGCACTAATTAAACAATACGTGTATACGGAGGAGAAATAAACTGAAATATTGAAAATGGCCTGTAGATGTCACCCTTACACCATGACCAGACAATGAGTAGAACACTCCTCGTCTGGTATAATTTTTATACCATTTATAGCAACATTTACAATTTGAATATGTTTACAAATGATCAAGTTATTTCTCACAAGACAGAAGAACAACTATGCTTGAAATGGGCCTAAGATATACTTTAACAGTCCCTTGTTTAATTTTTTTCACTTCGATTTTCCGAACTTTCCCATCTGCACTTGGAATGACCTTTGTAACAGGTCACATTGTAGCCATTCATTATGCTTTTACTTGAGGGTCTTTCAACAACACAACATCTCCTTCTTGAACATTTGGTTTCGCCTGTCCATTTTCTCCGTGTCTTGAGAGTAGACAAGATATGTTTCAACGCTTTCCAGAATGTATCTGCAAGACTCTGGACTTGCTTCCATTGACTCTGTATACATCCTTATCTCACGTTGAACTCTCCAGGAGGTGCAGATGTTGCACTGTTTTTGAGTTAATAACATTGCTGGAGAAAATCTCAGTTTTTTCGCCGCCTGTAGAAATAGGAACCAAGGGTCGGCGTAATTATAGCTGCTATTTCAGCCATCAGTGTAGTGAGAATCTCATTTGTGAAGTCGAGTGTTTGCTAACAGCATTGTCGTCTAGAATGCGTCTGGCTACCTATCATTCTCTCCCACACTCCTCCCATGTGAGATGAATGGGGTGCATTGAATGTCCAGGTACATCCATGGTCCAGTAGGTAATTCTGAATCAGGATCTTCAATATTGATTTTGAGTTCCTGCAAGCTCCTATAAAGTTTGTGCCTCTGTCAGATCTGAATTGCTTGACAGGCCCACGAGACACAGAAACCTTCTTAAGGTATTTATGAAGCTTGAAGATGACATAGATTTGAGTATCTCTAAGTGTACTGCTCTGTACATAAACAAGTGAACATGACTGCCCACCTCTTACTTTCTGCACTGCCCTCGAAAAGTGACAGAACATTCCAGGGTCCAAAAACATCAATCATAAGAGAACGGTGGGGCCACAACTAGTCTGTCTGTGGGGAGATCTGACATTTTCTGTTCTTGCAATGGTCCTCTGAGTTTTTTTACAGATGACACAGCCTTTGATGAAGTTGGAGATATGTTTCTTAGCTCTGATGATCCATAAGCCAGCTGTGCGTAGTGCACCTTCTGTAAAGTGACGTCCTTGGTGAACTACCTTCTCGTGGTAGTGTTTGATCAAGAGAGTGCTTATGTGATGATTGGGATGATCAGAGGATGTTTCTCCTCGCTTGTCATGTCTGCTTTTGGCAAGCCGCCCTCCCACTCTAATTAGTCCGTATGATCAAGGATGGGATTCAGACTCTTAATAGAACTTTGACTAGAGATATTTTCGCCATTGTACAAAGACTTTAACTCTTCTTGGAAGATCTCTTGTTGGACACATTTGATTATGGTTGTTTCTGCTAGTGCAAAATTCACTGTACACTGCGCAATTTTGCAACGATGCCAGCCTGCACATTAACCTTTTTGTGTGTTGCTGGAAAATGTTTTGACAGTGTGAATAAGACAGCTACACCTCTCACAAGGGATTTCCAACTGGAAAACCAGCTGAATCTATGTGATCCTAGCTGACATCTTCGTCACTAAGGATGTTATCTCAGGACGAACTTCACAGTCAGATTGTGGGTCAATTAAACTGAAAACTTCAGGTTCAGTGTGTTCACTTACACAGGTTTGACGTAGTAATGCTGGACCTGAGAACCAGTTTGTTTTCTGTAGTTCAGCAGCTGGCACTGGTCTAGTGGCGTGGTCTGCTGGGTTCTGACTTGTAGCAATGTAATGCCACTGTTCCGGGTTGGTTGATTTTCGGATCCGTACAACTCTATTAGATACATAAACAGAGAATCTTCGAGAAGCATTGTTAATGTATCCTAATACAATTTTACTATCAGTGTAGTAATTCACTGAATGCAGTTCAATGTCCATTTCACTGGTTGTCAATTCTGCGAGTTCAACTGCTAAGACAGCTGCGCATAACTCCAAACGCGGCACTGTATGAGCTGGTTTTGGAGCCAGCTTTGATTTGCCCATTATAAAGCCTACATGACAATGACCATTCTCCTCTACTACTCTGAGGTATGCTACAGCAGCTATTGCTACAGTAGAAGCATCAGAGAACACGCAAATCTCCTTCTGAACAGTAGAAGTCAGTGACACTGGTACATAAGGTCTGGGAACACTAAGTGTTTCAATATGAACTAAATCATCAGTCCATACTCTCCACTGAGTTTCTCTGTGTGCTGAGAGAAGTGTCCCCCAATCGCATTGGTCTACAGAAAGTTCTCGCACTAATGCTTTTCCTTGTATGGTTATGGGGGCCACAAATCCCAGTGGATCATAAAGACTGTTCACAGTAGCTAAGGTTCCTCTTCGTGTGAATGGCCTCACTACTTTTGACACTTGAAAAGTGAAACTGTCAGACTGTAGATTCCAGCTTACTCCTAAACTCCTTTGAAGGGGTAACAGGTCAACACCGAGAACTAGATCCTTTAGATTGTTAGCTCTCTCTTTTGCAGAAAATGCCTCCACAACTGAATTTCTGTTTGATGCCAATTTATGTAGTTTGAGGTTTGACTCTGCTAGCATTTCTCTAGTCCTTTGCAAGAGACTAACTGCTTCAGCTTCAGAAGAAACTGAGATGAGTCCGTCATCAACATAGAAGTTCCTCATGACAAACTGTTTTGCATCTTCTCCATACTCTTCCTCTCCTTGATCCGCTGTTCGTTTTAAGCCATAGATAGCTATTGCCGGAGACAGACTGTTTCCGAAAACGTGTACTTTCATTCGGAATTCTGTAATGTCCTTGCTGGTGTCATTATCTTTGTACCATAGAAATCTTAAGTAGTTTCGGTGATCCTCTCTAACTACAAAAGAATAAAACATTTGCTGTATATCAGCACTAATTGCAACTTGTTCTTTGCGAAAACGCAGTAACACACCCAAAAGTGTGTTATTCAGATCAGGGCCGCTAAGCAAAACATCATTCAATGAGATGCCTTGATAAGGTGCGCTTGAATCAAAAAACACTCTGATTTGCCCTGGCTTTTGTGGGTGGTAAACGCCGAAGGTCGGCAGGTACCAACACTCCTCGTCTTGGGTTAATGGAGGTGCTGGTTCTGCTTGATCATTATCAAATATATTTTGCATGAAATGAACAAAATGATTCTTCATCTCAGGATTTTTTTGAAAGGAGCGTTGTAAAGAAAGGAAACGTTTTTGTGCCAGCGCTCTGTTATTTGATAGTCGACGTCGGTTCGAACGAAATGGCAGTGGTGCCACCCAGTAGTTTGCTTCATCAACATACATTTCTTCTTCCATTATTCGAAGAAACTCACCATCTTCAATAGACGGCGCAGATTTGTCATCATTAGGAGTTCTAGCGAACACACTATCATCTGAACTCTCTGTTTCCTCTGTTGGAACGCCTAGGTAACATAGTGAAGCTGTACAACCTTCTTGCTTAGGAGCACTGAAAGTGTCTTTTATTTTCATGTAGTTCGTGCAAGGTTCGAACAGAGTTGGCCGTCCATTTAATAGCACATTTGTTTTGAAAGTGCTCACATCCGTTGGCTTATGAGCTCCTCCTAAGCACACTTCTCCAACTATAACCCAACCTAAATCTAGTCTCTGGGCATAAGGCATGTTAAGAGGTCCCTTGATTTGCTCACATACTTTATGAACACTCAATATATCTCTACCCAACAGCAGAAGTATTGATGCATCAGGATCGCATTCTGGAATCTTGTCTGCTACAGATTTCAGATGAGGGAAGTATTGTGTGACATCAGGTGTTGGAATTTCAGATCTGTCATCAGGCATCATATCACATTCAATGAGTGTAGGAAGTTGTACCTGAGTTTTCCCATCGATGGACTGAACTATGAAGCCAGATGCTCTGCATCCTGTTTTCTCCATAGTACCAGAGCATGTTTTTAAGGTATATGAGAATGACTCTCCTGTGATGCCAAAGGCATTGAAGAACTTTGACTTGGCCAACGATCGATTGCTTTGATCATCCAATACTGCGTACATCCTCACAGCACTTTGAGGCTTGCCACAAGGATATACTGTCACCAAGCAGATTTTAGAACACGATCTGGGCTTTATCACACTTCCACAGATTTCTGTGCACTTGGATATAATAGCTGTCGACGTTGTCTCTTTCCTCTCCCCGCCTTGCTGGCTCAATCCCGTAGGTGGTTCTGTAACCCAGGGAGCTGGACCGGGATGCAGTGCTGTGGTATGCTCCTCACTATTGCATTCTTTGCACTTTATGCTGAATTTACAGTCCTTCGCATAATGCTGAGTGGTTAAACAACATCTAAAACAAATGTAATTTTCTTTCAGGTATCTTTTTACGATCATCTATGTGTCTACTTCTGAACTCACGACACTTGGACAACGGATGTGGTTTGTTATAAATTGGACACTGACTATCTGGTTCGATCAGTTGTCTTTCAGGGCTTTTCCTTTGAAAGACTCTATGCACTGTTGACACGTCTGTCTTTCTGACTGATACAGATGAACGATTACTGTACTTTGCTGCAGACATTTCTGCTTTTGCAGAAGTTTGGCTGTTGCTTATTGAGAATGTGAAAATTGGATCATTCTTGATCTTGGCTTGACTAACAATGAATCTGGTGAAGAAACTGAATGGCGGAAAAGAAACATGGTAATCTTCCTTGTATTTGGAGCCTTGAGCAATCCACTTATCCTGCAAACCATACGGCAGCTTTTCAATGATTGGTTTAACTCCACGGGCAGTATCCAGATAAGCCAGTCCTGGCAAGTGGCCTCCTGACTTTGCTGCATCAATTTCTAACAAAAGGTCTCCAAGCTCTCTCAACTTCTCCTTGTCTTTGTTAGAGATTTTAGGAAAGTTCTCCAGTTTCTTTAGCAAAGCATCCTCAATGACCTCAGAGCTACCATAGCATTCTTCCAACCTATGCCATCTGAACACCTAGTGCGGGATTATGGGCATGCACTGACCTGATTCTCTTTGCCTGTTGTGAAGATTCTGGTCCGAGTCATTTTACGAGCATGTCCAACTCCTCCCTAGCGGTTAGATTGAAGTCTCTTGTCACACTCTGAAATGAGACCTTCCACGGCCAATAATTTTCTGGACAGTCATCGAACGTCAGTAGCCCGCTACTCACTAATTCCCGTCGTATCAGATGTCTTGTTAAGTCAGTAGTGTCTAGCGGTCTCATTGGATAGTCTCTGAGAGAGGATTCAGGAGAGTTTGCATAGTGTGTGGAATGCTGTGGAGCACTATAGCCTTTGCTGTCTCTTACGCTCACTTTTGGTGTTGAGACTTGAACTGTGTTACTCTGATAGAGATGAAGAAACCTAGGAGCTCCCGGAGTAAACTGAGGGCATGTAGAACCTGGAACCTGCTGTGATGCTTGAGATATGGACTGCATGTGAACCTGTTCCTGGTTCTCTTGAGTCACAGAATGAGTCTCCACGTACTCGTTGGTTCTTTGTGCTGCATCTTGAATAGCCAATTCTGAGAAATCCTTAAGCTGTTCCTCTGATTCAACTGCGGCAGTAAACTGCTACTTCAGCGAGCTGCAACTGCTGCCCTTTGTTTTGTAACACATGCAAATTAGCTTCTAATTCTGCTTTTTCTTTCATAATTTTTGCCTCTTTTTCAGCGTAAGACACCTCTGCACGTGCCGCTTTGGCTTTTGCTCTAGCACGAACAGCTGCTGAACTGGCGGATGATCTACTCGAGCGTGAAGAATATCTGGAGCCGGACACTTGCGATCGCATCTCTACACATCGCTGGGCAGTTTCAGCATCCTTGTCTGGATCCATCTTGTTTTCATGCAACTGAATTCTTCAAATTTTTGTTCACAGGGTTGTGAAGCGTAGTAAATACAGCTCTTGTAATCTTGCTTGTTGCTTTGTTACTTTTTTACTTTACTGTCCTCGCAACTACGTTGCTCTGAAGAAGCTAGACAGTTAGCTAACAAATGCACACGAAGCAGTTTATTCTTTCCAGAATGTTTACTTCTTTTGCTCTCCCTTTTTATTTTTTTTGTAAAACTGAAATACAATAAAACAGAAATGAAATTACAAATTGTACATTAATTCCTTGATATGTATGAATATGAAAGAGTACAGTCTGCACGTGCGTATACATGTGATGGAAATCTTGCTCCCATTATCATATCTATTACAACTTTCACCTTTAAGGAATAACATTGTCTCAACATATAACACTCTACAGATTGACTCAAAATAGTCAATTACTTACAAGTATATCTTTCTCCAAGGCAATGATCGTTCGCGAGCAGAACTGAAACCGTTGCTGCACGTTGCCTGTTGCTGCACTAATTAAACAATGCGTGTATACGGAGGAGAAATAAACTGAAATATTGAAAATGGCCTTTAGATGTCACCCTTACACCATGACCAGACAATGGGCAGAACACATCCTATTCCATTCAAATAACTTGAATGGAGTACAGAAGGCAGTTTTGGGCCTATCCCCCTCAGTGACTGGAACTTGGTTGTACCCGCTGGCCAAATCCAAAGTGGAGAACCAGCGTGCCCCTGTCAGTGCATCCAACGTCTCCTCTATATGAGGCAGCGGGAACGCGTCCTTCCTGGTCTTCGAATTCAACTGACGATAGTCTACGCACATGCGTAGGCCACCATCTTTCTTTTTAACTAGAACGATAGGAGACGCGTAAGGACTACAACTCTCCCGAATTATCTGGCCTTCCAGCAGCTGGTTGATGTGTGTCTTCACCACATCATTCTCCGAGAGGGGCAAGCGCCTATATCGTTGCCGGACTGGGACCTCGTCTGTAAGAGGAATGTCATGCGAGATCAGGTTAGTACACCCTTAATCACTATCATGAGCCGAGAACACAGACTGATAACTCAGTAACAGGGTCCTAACCTTATCCTGTTCCTCAATCTCCAAAGCAGATAAGTCGACAGATTCGATCCGCTCTCGCAATGAGGGTTCTATCACACATCCTTGGGAACCCACGGTAGCAACCATCTCCTTTACCTCAGTCCCTCCCGGAGGTAAGCTCACAACATACATGCCATGCAAACTGCCAAGCAAGGTATTTG
Source organism: Gymnocypris eckloni scoliostomus (assembly GCA_027564155.1). Lineage (NCBI taxonomy): Eukaryota > Metazoa > Chordata > Actinopteri > Cypriniformes > Cyprinidae > Gymnocypris > Gymnocypris eckloni. The sequence continues at coordinate 36,634,141 of CM050417.1, forward strand.
AGTAAAGTACCGCATCTGAAATTCCAACATTCACAACCGGGATGTAGACTGTGCCCCGGGTCACTGGCACTAGGGCAGGCGAGGCCAAAAGACCAGCTGGAAGTCCAGACTCAAGTGGTTCAAACAACACTGTACCCCCTGAATACTGTTCAGAGCAGGTGGCTGTGATTATCTTCATTGTACCACCTGGAACACGGCACTGATGACACCCTCGCACTCTTGCCCTACCTGCCTGTCCAAAAGCTGGCTGGAATTTAACTTTGTGACAATGCTGCAATGCTTGCATCACAAAGCCAGGAAATTCCACTACTGGTGGAGAGTCAAACAAGGCTTGGCCATGTTGGCTAAAGAGTTCCCGGTAGCACCGGCTCAGCACATTCATCCCCAGTACCCCAGGAACCTGAGCGCACATGCCACCAGTAGGGTCCCTGACCACCAATATCCCACATTCTGGCACTATTTTGACACACAATTCCACATTCAACTCCATATAGCCAATATATGGAATTGCAAGCCCATTAGCAGCACGTAATTGGAGCCACTGGCACAGTTTTAAACGCTCTTGGCCCCATGGTTTGAATTCTTTCAAAAAGCAGCTCTCCGTTATGGTGGATATCATAGAACCAGTATCGATTAAACAAGCAACGGAAACTCCACCAATACTGGCCACCAACTGCGGGCAGCCAGACATTAAACGAGACATTGAGCTACCACTAATCAACACGTCCGAGCCCCTCACTCCCCATCCGAGCTGTGGCTCTACAGCCCGGTGGGTACTAGTTTCTCGACGGCTGGCTTGACCGACGCTGCCCCTCTACTGGCAATGACACCGTAGAAACAGAAGACGAAGTACCAGGCAGTGGAGCATTACATTCCCTGGCAAAATGGCCAGGTTGGTGGCACCGCCTACAGATCACTGACCCATAACGTGGAGAATGACTTCGCGTGCACACACACACACACACACACACACACACTCCAGCCCGCACTCGTGAAAGAAACACAACACCAGGAATCTGCCCCTGCCGTAGGCACTCAGCTCCTGTAACAAGCAGAAATCAGGTTATACACTTGAACAGACAGTCACTTTATCACAGATGGCTTATAATAAGAGGAGTTGCCCATCCACACAACTGACCCCCTAAATAAACAGCAACACAGACTTAAAATCGACCCAAATCACTAATGCCAAACAAAAAATAAGAATAAATAATAATGTGTTGCCACCACAACAACTCAGCCACAGAGTGCACACATCAGTAGCCTCACAACATCAAACACGTTTAACAATAAAGGCGTCCAACCAATTACATAAAAATCTGAAAATAAGGAAACAAAGAAAAATGTGTTTGTAAACTACAAACACATTAAGGCTTGAACAACCACAACAGAAATGAAATTACAAAAACAAATTTTAACCAAAACAAAGCAACAGCACCTCCAGATGATAGTTCCCACGTAGCATTAATAACAGGGAAGCTAAAATCACACGTAGTGACGCCACTAATCTGTCGTACGAGTTAAATCCAATCAGTTAGGCAGACGAACAATGTACTGGGAAGCTGAGAGCTCGTTCAGTCCTTTGCGCTGAAACGGTCTCACTCACAACTTGGACTGCAGCGGGGCAACCTCAACCAAATACCAGGCACGGGTTTTCCTTCAACATGCCATTCTGGATGGCGACGAACTATGACACAGAAAGCAAGGGGGCGTGACTCGTGACTCCATACTACCTCACCCACGAATTTATATATTCGCTCACTGCCCGCTGATAGGACAATCAATGGATAACCAGCTAATCAAATGTAAACAGGAAGAACTTCACTAGTCCTGCCACACCAACAAACAGTGATAACACACTAGGGGTGTGCAATATTGAAAAAAATGATATCTCTATTTTTTTTACAAATTTTCGATAACGATAATTAGACGATATTTTGCCGAGTGTGTTATTTTACTGATATCTGAATACCGTGCACAGCTGCAGTTTATGATATTCTTCATATTCTGTGTGCTCAGTTCACATCACTGATTAATTAATCTTTTCATTTAAGATTAAATTAGATTTTTACCTTTAATAAAACCATTTTGTTTCTAAAAGTGTACATATTTTGAGTCAAATTATTACATTTAACCAATCAATTAAGATAACACACATTTAGGCTGCTCGCAAACAAATGAAACCAATATCATCAACATTAATCTCTGCTGAGTTGCATCTTTAATGCAGCTCGGAGGGACACGGAGTGATTTAACCAGTTACAAATGCATCATTTTTTGACATTTTAAACATAAAACATTGAATACTGATATTACAAATTATTTAAAAAATGAAAATAGACTTTAAATGTGAAATTAAATCGCCAGCAGGTGGCAGCACGTCATTGTTAACAAGTGAGTCGTTGTGACTGAACCGAGTCATTTAAACGAATGATTCATTCATGAACGAATTACTGAGACTCAAAACATCGCTGTAGCTGTTTGGAATTATTTTTTGTTGGCGAAATGCAGCAAAAACAGGCAATATGGTGTCTAAAATGTAAGTCTTTTAATATTAACTTATTGTTTATTGAACTGTTCTATAAAATCAATATCACATTTGTAATCATGCTTATTTTTGAAGAAAAAACAGCACCCTTCATGTGATTTAACTATATAAATGTATACATTTTCTGCCCCTATATCTTGAATTTTGCGATCATTCTTAATGCTATTTTAATAAACTGAATCATGCAGTGAAATAATGCACTCTAAATGCACTGTTTAACCCCTTCATCACCACTAAGACTAATGTATGCGTCTAATGTGTGCACTATGTATGTGTTAGTTCAGTTTTAGCAAAATACTCAATATTGTCAAATTGCATATCGTTAAAACAACAATTACGATATTATCGCGGACAATATATATCGCACACCCCTATAACACACTGATCCAACAAACTACAAGAGACTACTTTGTTGGTATTTATCAGTACAATGTGAATTCAACTTTAATCAACATTGTATGTAATGATAATAAGCACCATCACTCAATTATGCTTATAATATTTATGTTTCAATTAGAGAAAGGTCATGATTTTCGAATATTGAATTAGTCGGTTTAATTATGGAATATTGATTAGGTTGTGTGATTATTTTCTAAAGGTGTCTCCACACTGGGTGTTTTGAACCTTGCTCAAGCATATCTGAACCCCAAAGCCCTGTTCGTTTGACTAATGTGATTGCAGCGCGATTCGTTTAGCAGGCCCTGGCTTAGTTGTAAAAGCTGATCTGAAATGCGGTTCAGTTGGACTTGAGCGTGGCACACATATAGTGCGAGCGTTAACCGCGCTGGAACACGAAACTTCTGATACATGCAGCCTGATTACATGAACAATAGACCTGTTAAGAAATATATTGTGAGAAAGCCATTTATTACAGCATCCCAAACAACTCAAAACAATAAACTACAAAGTTAACAAAACCATACACTCCACTATCAGAGCTATCAGAACGGCCTGTTTCCCAATTATAAAGTCATGATTACGAGCTTCCTGCATTCAAATTATGTTTTTTTTGTTGAAAGAATAATATAACATTCCACTGGTTGATAACAATAAATATTTATATGCTAAATATTTATGCTGTTTTTTCGAGTTAAATGTGAAGAATGACAAGTTGGATACGACAGACTTTATTTAAAAAAAAAAATGTGTAGAGTATACAGGTGTAATTTTCACTTTAACTTCACACAATGTAATATCATTTAATTATAGTAATTTTGACTTTATTCTTAAAATATTATGACATTAATCTTTTTATTACTATTTTTACTATTTTAATGGCTGCAACAGCAGCTTTCTAACGGGGGAAGAGAGAGAGAGAGAGAGGGAGATAGAAAGCAGAGCTGGAGAGCCAGAGAGCTCAGACTGTGTTCTCACTGCACAGACGGACTCATAGAGGACGAGCTGCACTTCCTTACGGAGTGCAGCAAATATAAACACATCAGAGATGCCTATTTCAAACAAATAGCGCTAGTGTCACCTGAATTCCAGCAAACGAGCAACACAGAGAAACTCTTGTATATATTGGCAGAGAAGGAAAAGTGTATCCACCTGGCAGCGCAGTATGTGTTCTCCTACCATCAAATGAGGGACAACGGCTGAACCCTCCGCACCATCTACACTAGCTCTCTGTATTCTTTTAATGTATTATTATTATTATTATTATTATTTATTTTTTTTATAAATTGGGACATGTATGTCTTTATTTTTCCCCTTTTTATTAATCTGTATATTTGTATAATATGCTTATTGCTTTGGCAACATTGTGATATGTTACACAGTCATGCCAATAAAGCTAATTTGAATTGAATTGAGAGAGAGAGAGAGAGAGAGAGATAGAAAGAGAGAGATAGATAGAGTTCTACTGTTCTACAGTAAGGTCAGACATGAGCTGAGCTCATGTTTTGAAGATAATAATTTACAAATATCTTCTAAAAGTAGCAGATTCAACACAAACCAACATCTAGACATATCTTATTTTGGATTTTTGGACAGTTATTTTTTTTTTTTTTTACCATTCTTGAATCTGAGAGATGTTCAGGAGAAGCAAATCACAGCCAATCACAGGATAACTGTCTTCAGAAGAAGGTATTCATGTTGGAAAAGATAACATTAAACAACAACTAAGAGAAAAACCTTACAGAAGAAGAAAGGTAAAGACATTTTAAATAAGACTGCTATCTCATAGCTATTGCATAGCTCTCAGTGAACTTTTATTTGGAGAAACAACACAAAGAGACATTTTGGACACAACTGGAATAAAAAAAAAAAAAAAAAATTATAAGTAATTTTTTTCCCTACGTTTTAACTTATTTTTCATTTTTAATAACTTTGTATCCTGAGCAAGGGAAAATAAACAAAACACTGGCAGTTAATTCAGTTGGTTGTTTACATTCTAAATCAACCATGGCCAGTGCATCTTGGCCCCGCCCCTTCATATACCCTCAGAAGAGCTCTGAGAAATCCAGGCAACTCCTCAGACAGAAGCAGATGAAGGACACACCGGAAACATTGTTTGCTGACCAAGACCACAGTGTCCTGACTAATCTGCTCTTCTACTCTGAACACAGCCTTTTTTTTTGGCACACTGCTTTCTGTCAGCATTTTCCCTTCACCAAGAAAAGAGGCATCTGTAAAGGCAGACAAATCCTAGTATTTGAAGATACTGAAAATAACAATGAAACAAGATTTTTGACCTTAAACTTGTATCAGAATGGCACTGTCATGATACAAGGATCAAAGTCTGCTCTCAAAGTCTTCATTGAAGAATTTGAAGAAATAAAAACACTTGCACTGTCTGACAATGATGAAGATGATGATCCCACACAAGTTAACAACAAGGATCCAAACACTGATACCTCCCCTGGAAAATCAGACCAAAAGATCGCAATGACTCCAAAAACTATAACCTCAGTGTCAAGAATGAAAGACAGTTTTTCACCCCTGGAGGTAGAGGTAGTAGAGATAAAATAATTAATTATCTCCCACCTAAGCAACAACAACAACATGGAACAACTTACAAATGACATTTTGAATTTGAGACAAGAGATCAAATATCTGCAAAGAGACCAAGAAGAAATGTCAAAGGAGCTTCAACAAACTAAAGATGAAGTGAGGGAAATAAAATCAACTTTAGGAAAACAGCTAAAAGAAGTCCGAGCAGAAATGCAAGAGGAGCTCTCTGCCTTGAAGTCAACACTCCACACCAAGGATGAACTCATTAACATGTGGCAATGCAGAAAATCTGTGCCACAAAAATCATTTTACATTCACTTTGCGTGATCGGGGTGGAGTGTCTCAATTAACGGCGGAAGAAAAGAGGATATAAGGAAGCGTGTCGTACCTGAGAGGTTTTTTTGCGTCAACAGCAAGGTTTGCAGTAGTGAGAGTGAGGGGATTACCGTGCGATGTGGAAAGACTGACGCTTGGCGAACTGGTGCTTCCGGTGAGTGATGACTGGTGCTTCGCGGAGTTTCACGTGACTTCTAAGCGTTGCACATCAGGATCATCTGCTTTTAGTAAAGTGGTTCCGAAGACAAGTGACGGCTGTTCATCCACCTGTTCTGGTGTCGGACAAAACCCACAACACGCGCCAGTTTCCTTTACGGCTGCAAAACTTGGTCAGTACCTCTTAGTCGCCAATTCACACACACACACACACACACACACACGCACTCGCACATTCACTTCCGCACATTCAATGTGCTTAGTGGATTTACAAAGTGTTTAATGGTTATTTTTGCTTTAAAATTATTGGTTGATGTTTTCCTTAACTATGAAATGAACAATGTTTTATGTTTCTTTTTTTTCTCTCTTCTATGGACAATTTATGATTGTGGATGCAAATCTGCCTGTGTTGGTAACGTGAATTAGCCTGACGCAATTCCTGCATGGATTTCAAAGGTGGAAATTGAACCGAAGTGCTGAAATTTTTTTTTTTGCTTGTTTTTTTTCTTCAAATAAGTTGTTTTTTCGCATGGACATCGTGGAATAAATCTTCCCCTTGTGAACTGAGTTTTTTTCTTTGACTTTTTTTTGTGAATTAATATTGTAACCGGTGGTTTTTGTTTTTGCTATCCAGGGGTTAACTTAAATTTTGTCAGGATTAATCCTGACTGGCGCCCGAACATTTCCTTTAGAGCTTATCTAAGCTAGGGCGGCCACCACCGTTACAGAGTGGGGCCCGAACAGGGACCTTGGAATATTGTGTATGTGTAAAGGGACCTTGGAATATTGTGTATGTGTACAGGGACCTTGGAATATTGTGTATGTGTAAAGGACCTTGGAATATTGTGTATGTGTAAAGGACCTTGAAATATTGTGTATGTGTAAAGGGACTCGAAATATTGTGTATGTGTGAAGGGACTCGAAATATTGTGTATGTGTAAAGGGACTTGAACCTGAACACTTGTACCTCTATCACCTGAATATTTCTCACTTGAACATGAATTGTTTGTGTTGGGGAATTATTTAAACCTTATGGTTAATTAATTATTATCATTGGTAAACCTTGAAAGAACTTGTTGTATTTTTTTTTTCCTTTGTGCTTTTGTCTGACTGAAGTGTATCAGCTGGAAATCTAATTACGGCGAACTTGATGTTGCATCTCGAATGTGCTGTGTGAAATTGTGAGAAAACAAAAGTTGGAGGGAAAAACTGAAAATTGAGACAGTGGAAATTGTACTCTGTACATTGTTTGTTTTTTGTTTATATCCCCTGGTGCTCAAAAAAAACAAAACAGACAGCCATTCCAATTCACTCATCTCAGTCACTGATTATTCACACAACATTGACAAGCAACACCATACAAACATGGCCACTATCCCTCCTTCACCGTCAATATCTGTGGAAATTGAACCTCCTCCAGATATAGCAACTCCAGTCTGGCCACTTGTGCAACCAAGACCCATCCCTCCACCTCAGTTTCCCACTTTTCACTTCACCCCAACTCAGTTCAGTAGTCCCCATCCCAGGTCTCAGGTGCACTTTGCCCCCATGTCTCCGGATGGCACTGCTTCATTCCAGCCAGAACCGATGCAAATTTGCACATCCCCTGAAACTACACCATCTTCCTCAGCATCACAGCATCGCCTGCCTGGTCACCTCCCAACTCCTGGAAAGGAAATTCACCATTTGACTGCACAAGTTCAAGATAACTGGGACAACCTGTTTGATTTCATGAAACATCAGGAGAAAGCTGTGAATGAACTCACCCAGGAGCAAAAAACAGCCACTTCCCATCATGGAAAACTACTTGGAGACCTGACAGCGAAAATGGAGGCTAACCAGCAACAAATCCTCACCATATTAACTGCAGCAAAAGCGGATTCAGCAGATTCAGATCAACTAGTTAAAGCCAAGAAAGTGATGATCTCACAAGAGATGAAAAAAATGGAGTGTACCTTGATTTCTGAAGTCCGTTTCATGGTGGATCAACTTCAGGTTGAACTTCAGAGAGACCTCAGAGCTACACAAAAGAACCTTCAAAAGGATCATGAGCAGCTCTCAACTGAATGTAATCAGTGCATCATTCAAATTGACAAGCTAATAACACAGGTAAATGAGCTTCAAACAAACATAGAGGAAGTCAAACGGCCAGAAAAGGAAATGGCTGATAACCAAAGAAAAGGGGTACAATCACCACCCAGTGCCATACTTACCGCACACCCATCACCACTAGAAAATGTCCCAGAGTGTCCTCCTATTCCTGCTGGAAAAAGTGACCATTTAAAATTGACCTTTCCCACATTTGGAAGACCATCGGATGATGCTGATCCCCTGCTGTACCTAACAAGGTGTCAGGACTTCTTGGCATTGCACCCACTTGCAGAGACCGACCTCCTGGCAACCTTCCGCAGCGTACTACACGGCACTGCACGTGACTGGTGGGAAGTCGCCCGATCTTCAGTAATGACATGGAACGACCGAGACTGTTTTCCTCTCAGCCTTTCTCTCCGAAGACTACGAAGATGAGCTAGCTGAAAGAGTCCGCACAAGGTATCAAGGAGAGAGAGATCCATCAGAGATTTTGCCTTTACATATCGTGCTCTTTGCAAAAGATGGAGGCCTTCCTAACAGAAAATGAAATAGTCAAAATGATTCTCAAAATGTAAAACCTTACCTCGCCAGTCAGCTACGTAGTCGTGTGAGCACCGTTGAGGAACTGGTAAAGCTGGGACATCAGCTAGAGAAGGACCGTGAGCAGCAACTGCAATATGAAAAAGGTATGAGCAGAAAATCATCGCAGGAAGTAACTCAAAAAAACATCAAACCCACTGACCAACCCCAAGTGCAATGTTGGAGATGTAAGGGACATCACTCACCTGGATGTTGTCCACTTTATGCCAACCCATCCACAAACCAACCTGCAAAACAGCAACATCCTTTCACCAGTGATCGATCATTTAATTCTCGCAAGTCTGGAGGTCAAGCAACTAGTAATTCTGTGACCGCTACAACAAATAAAAGATTGTCCACGTCCAAGAAATCACCCCTTACACCAATGCCTGTTTCTCCTGTTGTAATCCCACAACAGCTGATTGTTCCCATCTGCATCGGTGGGTGGTCTGGAAAGGCCATCGTGGACACAGGAGCCAGCTACACCATGATCCATGAGAGTTTGTGGAAAAATCTCTTCCCACAAGAGAACCTCCACCCTTGGTCTCTCAGTCCACTGTATTTGGCTAATGCAGAGGTGCCTCTAGGATGGATGCAGTTACCAATACACATTCACAACAACACTTTTACTTTACCTGTTGCTGTCCTTTCCCTAAGGCACTCGCCTATGTTGTAGTTCTCGGACTGGATTTTATCTTCTTCAGTGGCCTACAAATCAATGTAATTGACAGTAAATATTCATTTAAGTCCACCCCACAAGAAGATCATCCATTCCAACCTGGCAACGCAAGTGTACCTGATATTAGCCCTCAACGTCAAAAGACGGGACCACATGCAAAGACTTTTAACCAAAGCCTTTCACTGTTAAGTTCAATCCCGCCACCACAACCTGTATGTCGATCATCACCACTTGTCAGTTCAGATGCACAGTGTTTAATTGACAGTGCTGTGAGTGAAGCACACTTACCCCCTGCTGAAAAAAACAGACTGAGGAGAATCCTGGAGTCCAACACTCAGGTGTGCACCCTTCAACTAGGTCGTACTGATGTCCTGCAACACATTATTTACACACACCATCAAGTGCCTATCAAGCAACGGCCGTACCGCATGTCCCCTGCCAAACAAGCAGTGGTACAAGAACAACTTGCGGAGATGGTGAATGCAGGAATTGTGGAACCCTCACATTCTGGCTGGGCCTCCCCGGTCGTCCTTGTTCCCAAAAAAGATGGCAGCCTTAGATTTTGTGTAGACTACCGTAAGCTCAATACCGTCACTGAGAATGATGCTTACCCACTTCCCAACATCACTGAGATCCTTGAATCTCTGTCTGGAGCAGCCATCTTTTCAACCATAGACCTGAACAGTGGCTACTGACAGGTGGCTATGGACCCCCAGAGTAAACCAAACACAGCATTCATCACTCCATCAGGGCTCTTCCACTTTAATGTTATGCCCTTTGGATTAAAAAATGCACCTGCAACATTCCAGCGGTTAATGGAAACAGTACTGGGAGAATTACGAAGAAACATTTGCTTTGTCTACATAGATGATATTATCATGTACTCACCATCTGTAGCTCAGCACTTCAAGGACCTCCAAACTGTTCTCCATCGACTACAGAAAGCTGGATTGACCATAAACCTTAAAAAGAGCAAGTTCTGCCTTAAAGAAATTACATTCCTGGGACATGTGGTTAGCATCAATGGCATCACAGCAGACTTATCCAAAGTTGAGGCCATCAGATCTTACCCTGTGCCGAGGAATATCAAAGAGGTCCAGCGTTTTCTTGGACTAGCCGAATGGTATCACCGCTTTGTCCCAAATTTCTCCAAGATCGTTGAACCCATCAATGCACTGAAAAAGAAGGGACACTCTTTTCACTGGTCACCCCAATGCCAGGACGTTTTTGAGCAACTGAAGGCACATCTCACCTCACCTCCTATCCTTGGCCATCCAAATCTCCAACTTCCATTCATCGTGTATACCGATGCCAGTGATACCGGGCTCGGTGCTGTATTAACACAACAGAAAGCTCAGGGACTGGAGAAAGTCATTGCATACGCAAGCCGCACCCTTAACAAAGCTGAATCAAACTACTCTGCTACAGAGAAAGAGTGCCTAGCAGTCATATGGGCACTTGAGAAATGGCAACATTACCTGGAGCACAAAATATTCACCGTAGTCACCGACCATTCTGCGCTACAGTGGGTCTTAAGTTCCCCCAAAACCACTAGCCGTCTCATTAGATGGGCTCTACGATTGCAAAGGTTTGATTTCGTCATTGAATACCGAAAAGGAAAACTCAATGTAGCACCTGATGCTTTGTCTAGGATTTCCAGCTTGTTGCAGCTTGTACTCCAGCCAGAAGGAGGATATTGAGCTTCCAGTTTCTGTTGTGTCAATTTGGGAGGAACAACACAAAGAACCGGAGATTATAAAAGTGTTTAAAGCATTGGCAGAGAACAATAACAGTGATCTGAAAGTCAAATATGAAGTTGTGGAGGACAAACTATATCACAAGACCCACCTGTCAAATGGCTTAGTTCACTACAGAGTGTACCTGCCTAGCAGTCTCATCCCAGCTGTCCTTCATCACTACCATTCCCATCCTTTAAGCGGTCATGGAGGTATCTACAAAACCTACAAGCGACTACAAGATGTTGTTTTCTGGCCAGGAATGTGGACTGATGTCAAACATTATGTTAAGGACTGTGTAAAGTGTCAAACACTTAAAAGTGAAAATCAGAAACCGGCTGGTAAGCTACAACCCATTACCATCTCACAACCCAACAAAATGGTGGGTGTTGACATAATGGGGCCGTTGCCAAGCAGCACACAACGCCATGAGTACCTTCTGGTTTTTGTAGATTACTTCACTCGCTGGGTTGAGTTGTTCCCCATGCGCCATGCAAATGCACAAACCATAGCGAAGATTCTAAGGACCGAAATCCTTACCCGGTGGGGGGTTCCAGACTTCATCTTGTCTGACCGTGGTACCCAATTCCTTTCCTTCATATTCAAAGAGCTGTGTGAAAAATGGAATCTCAATCAAAAATTAACAACAGCATATCACCCCCAAACGAATATGACTGAGAGAGTTAACCGGACCCTAAAGTGCATGATTGCCTCATACGTGGATGACAACCACAAGAAGTGGGATCAGCATTTACCTGAACTCCGTTTTGCAATTAATTCAGCTGTGCAGGAAAGCATTGGGATGTCCCCTGCAGAACTTCAAATAGGGAGAAAACTAAAAAGCCCAATGGATAAATTACTCCAAGTTAAGAGCCTTTCACCATCCACGCCATCATATGATGTTGTCCACCATCTAGTGCAACTAAAACTGAAGGCAGAGGAGTGCTGTAAGAAAGCCCAAAAAGACAGCTCAGAAGTTACAATAAAACCGAGAAGCTTCTTTTAAAGAAAAAGCGCGTATGGTTAAGAAATTTCCCTCAGTCCAGTGCTCAACATAATTTCACTGCAAAACTGGCCCCTAAATGGAAAGGTCCTTACCGGGTTTTAAAGCGGTTAGGCCCGTTGAATTATCAGATAGCATTGGAAGAAACTGGGAGGACGTCCTGCACAGCACATGTGTGCAACCTCAAACCATGCTATCCAACAGCGGAGGAATTGGAGTCCCAGGAAAACAAAAACTCCTTAACTTATTTCAAGAAACCTCTGATGAAGAAGAATTTCTAGGATTTTAATCCATGTTTTTAACAACCATGGGTTGTTTATTTCAGGGAGGAGAGTGTGGCAATGCAGAAAATCTGTGCCACAAAAATCATTTTACATTCACTTTGCGTGATCGGGGTGGAGTGTCTCAATTAACGGCGGAAGAAAAGAGGATATAAGGAAGCGTGTCGTACCTGAGAGGTTTTTTTGCGTCAACAGCAAGGTTTGCAGTAGTGAGAGTGAGGGGATTACCGTGCGATGTGGAAAGACTGACGCTTGGCGAACTGGTGCTTCCGGTGAGTGATGACTGGTGCTTCGCGGAGTTTCACGTGACTTCTAAGCGTTGCACATCAGGATCATCTGCTTTTAGTAAAGTGGTTCTGAAGACAAGTGACGGCTGTTCATCCACCTGTTCTGGTGTCGGACAAAACCCACAACACGCGCCAGTTTCCTTTACGGCTGCAAAACTTGGTCAGTACCTCTTAGTCGCCAATTCACACACACACACACACGCACTCGCACATTCACTTCCGCACATTCAATGTGCTTAGTGGATTTACAAAGTGTTTAATGGTTATTTTTGCTTTAAAATTATTGGTTGATGTTTTCCTTAACTATGAAATGAACAATGTTTTATGTTTCTTTTTTTTCTCTCTTCTATGGACAATTTATGATTGTGGATGCAAATCTGCCTGTGTTGGTAACGTGAATTAGCCTGACGCAATTCCTGCACGGATTTCAAAGGTGGAAATTGAACCGAAGTGCTGAAATGTTTTTTTTGCTTGTTTTTTTCTTCAAATAAGTTGTTTTTTCGCATGGACATCGTGGAATAAATCTTCCCCTTGTGAACTGAGTTTTTTTCTTTGACTGTTTTTTGTGAATTAATATTGTAACCGGTGGTTTTTGTTTTTGCTATCCAGGGGTTAACTTAAATTTTGTCAGGATTAATCCTGACTGGCGCCCGAACATTTCCTTTAGAGCTTATCTAAGCTAGGGCGGCCACCACCGTTACAAACAGTTTGGAAGAAAAACTAAATTCTGTTCCAGCACTTAAAGAGACTTCTCCTGAAGTCCTAAGGGACCGTCTGCAAAGTGCAAAACAGTACAGTGTGTTATTAACTATTTTTCATAATAAAAATAAAAAATGTGTAAAAGCAATATTAAAAAAAAATAACTGTAGTAGTATAACTACTACAGGTGACACTGCAATGTGTTACTGTGAAGGTATTGAGTATTTTATTAGTAACGTTTTTCGCGTTTCGCACTTTGCAGACGGTCCCTTAGGACTTGTCTCTCAGACGCCAGCGTATTGAGATCAATGTATTTTGCACGGAGCGGAGGAAAGCTTGTTTTGAGGAAAACACGCTTGTAGCTTGTTTACTACATCACTACGAATGAAAAGAGGCGTCATTTATGCCGTAAAAACGTTTTGCTCGCGAGTTACTGATCCGGAAAAGTCGAATCTGTGAATATATTGCCAACTTTACCGAACTGTATTGTCCCAGTCTGCCCGTTTAATAGCTTGCAGTCACAGATGTCGTCTATTTTTTTTTAAACGGATGAGATCCTGCAGGAATCCTGAAAAATGTAACTCCAGAACTGGTGCGATTTTCACAGTCCACGACGCAACAAGTAGGCATTTTGTCTTGACGAGAAATTCTCTGGTTAACACACAATTCAATGGGATGGAATGAACTTTCTGACCCCGACATGCGCACTGCGAACTTCGAATTTTCCTGTGACGTATACCATGAAGGGGTCTATTACAACGAGCAAAGCTTTCTACAGCTACAGACGGACATCTTGCACTTTCAGTCAAGAGGACATGTTCTCATATGTGGAGACTTAAATGCCAGGACCGGAAGAGAAATTGATTATGTAAATATTGGAGATAATAATCACATATCCAACAACACCACGTTTCATTCTTCATTAGTTATCACACCAAGAAACAACTATGATAGTTTAGTCAACACCAATGGAAAACAAGTGTTAAAACTGTGTAAAGGTTTAGGGCTGTACATCATTAATGGCAGAACCAGAGGAGATAGTTTAGGTAGATTCACCTATTGCTCCAGATTAGGAGCCAGTGTAGTCGATTACTCAATTACAGACATAGACCCAAACTTTATTAATGCCTTTATAGTTAGACCTCAACTCCCGATTTCTGACCACTGCCAAACAGTCCTTTACCTGAATCAGTCAATTGACCGGGTCAGTACCGCTCCCCTCAAACATGAAAAACTGTTCCCTTTAAAACCCAAACTCAGAGGGAACCAGTCTAGTGCCGAGCAATTCAAAGAAAACATGAGCAGCTCTGTTATACTAAACATTCTGGACCACTTTATGTCCACAGATTTCACTCCAGATACTAATGGAATAAACGCAGCTACATCCAATCTTAATAATATATTTCAAACTTTAGCCACTATATCTAACACTAAACCTCCAAACAAACATAGAACAAACAAACAAAAAATCAAAAAGAATATGTGGTTTGATAATGAATGCACTTGTCTCAGAAAAGACCTTCGACAACTTTCTAACAAAAAGCATAAAGAACCGGCCAATCAGACGCTACGGCTCGCCTACTCCAACTGTCTGAAAAATTATAAAAAGCTCATCTGCAACAAAAGAGATCAATATTATGAAGCTAAAATTTATGAAATAGATGAATCAATAGACCAAAACAATTTCTGGAATCTCTTTAAAAAATTTGAAAGCCCCAAATTAAGGCCATTTCTCCAGAGCGGCACAATCTGGAGGTCTTACTTTAAAACTCTTTCCCAACAACTTAAACCAGACCTCAACCAGCCCCAAACTAACATAAAGAGAAAACTAGAAGAGTTACAGAAAACTATCAAAAATTACCAAAACCCATTGGACATGATTATAACAACATCAGAAATAACAGAGCACATTAAAAAACTCAAATTAAAGAAGGCATGTGGACAAGACAACACCAGTAATGAAATGCTCAAACTCAGCAGTCCTTACATAATTCAAGCTCTGGCAAACTTATTCAACCTGATCTTATCCTCGGGGGACTTTCCTGAGACCTGGGCTGAAGGACTCATCACTCCTATTTATAAAAAAGGAGATAAATTTGATCCCAGTAATTACCGTTGTATTTGTGTGGGCAGTAACCTAGCAAAGCTTTTCTGCAATATAATGAACAACCGCATAGTGACATTCCTTACAAAAGGCTTTTTACCGAAACAACGCACATCCGACCACATCTATTCTCTCCACACTCTAATTAACAAAAATCTAAAGGGCAAACAAAGAAAAATATTTACATGTTTTGTTGATTTAAAAAAAGCTTTCGACTCTGTTTGGCATGATGGGTTACTATACAAATTATTACAAATTGGCATTGGTGGAAAAACATTTGATGTTATACAGTCCATGTATAGAAACAGTAGATGTGCGGTCAAAATTGGTCATCTCAGGACTGCGTTCTTTCAGCAGGGTCGTGGAGTGAGGCAGAGATGCAGTCTGAGCCCAACCCTGTTTAACATCTACATCAACGAGCTGGCAGAAGCTCTGGACCGCTCCGGCAACATCCCGGGCATCACTCTGCACGACTCTGAAGTCAAATGCCTGCTGTATGTGGACGACCTGGTTCTGATGTCCCCCACAGCCGAGGGTCTCCAGCACAGCCTGGCCCTGCTGGAACAGTACTGTGAGGAATGGGCTCTGACGGTAAACCTGGACAAAACCAGAGTCATGGTGTTCCAGAAGAAGGCCAGGTCTCAGGGAAGCAGATACCAGTTCAGTTACGGAGGAGAAGTTCTAGAGCACAGCACCTGCTACTCTTACCTGGGCATCCAGATCTCTGCATCGGGGGGCTTCAGTCTGGCTGTGAAGGTCTTGTATGAGAAGGCCCGGAGGGCATTTTATGCCATCAAATCACGGTTTGGCCAATTAAAATTAAAATCTAAAAATACAATTTGACCTTCAAAATAAGCTCCAATGCTACTCAACCATAAACAGAACCACTAAATTTGCCAATTATTTATTGATTAAACCATTTAAAGAAATACAAATCCTCTCCAAATACAGATTAAGTGACCATGATCTAGAAATAGAGAGAGGAAGACATAGACAAACATGAAACGAGCGAGAGCAGAGGATCTGTAGACACTGTGATCTACAGCAAATAGAGCACGAGAAACACTTTCTGATGATTTGTCCCTAAAATCTCAATGTGAGGGAAACATTTCTCCCCAAATTTGAAGCCCTGATCCCATCATTTACAGAGCTCAGTGATTCTGAGAAAATGCCCTTCTTACTCGGAGAAGATGATAACACAGCTGCACTAGCTGCTAAATATGTGTTAACCATTCATAATGTTAGATGTTCAACATGATTCACTTGATACTGACCAACTTGATCTTTTCATTTATGTAAAATGATTTAGATTTTATTTATTATTTATGTTGTTATTTATTTACCTATGTTGTTGTTGTGTATATATATTAGGGATGAGCGAGTACAGCATTATCTGTATCTGTATCTGTATCTGTTAACCATATGAATTATCTGTATCTGTACTCGGACTGGGCGGGGCCTAGCCAGGAAGTGGGCGGGATTTAACCTGGAAGTGGGTCGGGTTGTCTTGAAATGGGCGGGGCTTTAACCGGTATGTTATTTTAAGCATGCAATTGATATGGGTTGATCAGAAATTGTTATATTTATTGCTGATTAGAAAACTATTTACATGACAGCATCAGCATTGAGCTTCAGATCAATGGTTTTGATCACGATAACAAACGAACTATATACAGAACAAGTTTTGCAACAATGAATACAACACATGCGGTTGCAATTATGAAGTAAAATATAATGAACAAGAGTTTTCATCTCAACATAACTTTCTTTTTTTAACTTTACATTTTTTTATGATCAGTGATATTTTTTTTTATTTCCACACCAGGTGTGTGTGTGTGTGTAGCTAATTAATTTGTAATATAGTTTTATACCACTACTTCCTTTTTATGAAATACAGCAAGAAAGTGTCAGACACTCAGTGCGTAAAAAAAACTGGTTAGAGCCAGCTGACGGTTTAAAAGAAAAAAAAATCTCCTACAGGCAGAGACGCGAGTCGCATTCTACCAAGCACCACGTCTGAACAAACCCCACGTTTACCAAAACTCTACTGGTTAATAAGTAAGTACTACAAACCAAAGTAAAAAACAAACCTGAAGCTGAAGAAACCCTAAACGTTAACGGAAAAAACCCGCGAACCTGAGTGACTGAGGGAGAGACAGAGAGAGAGCGCTGTTCTCTTCTCAGTGTTCTGTGTGTGAGTGAGCAGAGCGGACACAGCAACACAATAAGGGGCCGCTCACATATCGCGTCTTTTGCGCGCTCAAGTTCGTTATTTCAAATGTAGACGCGCGGTATGCGCGCTCATAATGGAAGCGACGCTCGTTTTTTCCAAGCGCGTCGCGCCCGCATCGAGATAAAAACATCTCAACTTTTCAGAATGCATAGCGCACCACGGGTCATGTGACGAAATTTCATTCTTGTAACGGAGAGCGAGCTGATGGTTGCTTAGCAACGACAAATGCCTCCGGAGCGCAACCGCCCGAACGCTTTGGAAAAAGGAGAAAGCAGCGCGCCTAGCGTTTTAGGCGCGATATGTGAACGGGCCCTAAATCTGTATGTGTAGGGAGGGCGCGCCAGACTAGCCTATCACAGAACGCAGACACAGTCAGCTACCCAATGAGAATGTTTATTCAATCCGAGCACAGATATTGACTCGTATTACTCGTATGATACTCGACTCGCAAAAGTGCTTTATCTGTACGGGATACTCGTTTCAGCCAAGTATCCGGCTCAACTCTAATATATATATATATATATATATATATATTAATGCTTTGGCAACATTGTGTTACGCAGTCGTGTTAATAAAGCTAATTTGAATTGAAAATTTAATTGAAATTTGAGAGAGAGAGAGAGAGAGCCGTATCTGCCCATACTGTACCCACAGAGAAGAGAGAGAGAGAGACATATCTGCCCGTATTGTACCCATGGAGAACAGAGAGAGAGAGAGAGAGAGAGAGAGCCGTATCTGCCCATACTGTACCCATGGAGAAGTGGAGACCGAGCAACACTTCCTCAACAGCTGCCCTACCAAGACATTAGAAAGACATTTTATCCCAAATATGAAATACTTTGCCCTGACTTCAAAAGGTTATACAAGAAAACACAACTTCAATATTTATTAGGTGAAAAACAAGATTGTATCTTACTATCAGCAAGATACATTGACACCTGTCACAAACAGAGGGAGGAGTCAACAAATCAGCGATGCGCCCACACACACAAACACACCAATACATTTTAAATTTTTCATAGAATTCTAGAATTGATTTGTTCTATTTTGTTTAATTATATGTACACATGCATGTATTTATTTTTTATTTTATTTATTAATTTTTTCTTTAAATACATATTTGTTCTATATTTAATGTAAAAACTATGCTTTGGCAATACATTGTAACAATTGTCATGCCAATAATATAGAGAGAATATTGAATTTAACAAAACTGTATTTTGCGTTTTTTAGAAGGCAACTAATTCAAATACAAAAGTATACACGTTAAAATAATAAATACATATAATAAAAACACATTATAGAACATTTTCAGAGAAAGACCATTTTTCTCCAATAAGAGTACATAATTTCCAACCAAATCTCTAAATCCTTAATTCAATTCTAAACGTATTTTAGCTCTTATTATACATTTAAAAAACATAAGAACATCAGGATTTTGTTTCATTTTCCTTTTTCTTGTTGCATAAATTATTTTAGCTTGTCCCAACAAATAATACAATTTTTTACAAATATTCTTATTTTCCCCCAATTTTCACTCCAAAATTGAAACAAACATCAGAGAACATTTCTCCCAGCAAATCAAACAATTATTAAAAAATATATATATAATGAAATCAATCATTCACATCTAAGAAAACAATGAAACAGTTTCTCTACAATTACATACAGGACAGGTATCAATAACTTCAGAGTTTAAAATAGACACAACAGCATTTATTGAAATAATACCATGCAATATTCTCCACTGAATATCTCCAACCCTCTTTGTCAATGGTGGCTTATAAATTACTTCTCATTCTGGCATTTCATCTTTTACTTCCAAATATTTCCTCCATGCTGTATCAATTCTATTTAAAAAAAAGTATTTATTCAACACCTTAACACAAAAAGAATAAACAGTTTTTCCTCCCACGGAATGATAAATAAGTAAAATGAACATCATTTAAAAAAATCCAAGATACAAATTGAAAATCCTCTTCATACATTTTTGGTCTCGCACACATACTCGGAAAGAAAATCAGTACATTCAAGTAACAACTCATACCTGGAAACTCATCTTTGTTTAAAACTATTTGTGATCCATACACAATTGGTTATTCTAATAACCAATTTATGTTAACATCTTTTTTGCTTTCTACAATACTCCATGCTTTAAACACACTACAATAATAATAAAAAAAATCCTCACACATACAAAATATTGGTATCCAGAAGAAAAATAGTTTGTTTTAAACCTAAATTACCAACGTTTTAAAATACGTCCAGTTAACAGTGATATCCAGTGCATTTGATCCCAAAAAATATATTAACAAATCAGCTGGAGGTTCTAAAACGGCTAATTTATGCCACAACGCAGAGGATATTAGATTGCTAATAATTAGTACTCTACCCCTATAAGACATACATGAGTGGAGCCATTTCCATTTTTTTATCTTCCTTCAACCATTTCAAAAAATCCATTCCAATTTACCTCTTCTATAAAATCAATGCCTAAATAAACACCTAAATATTTAATTCCTCTATTAATCCAACTTAAACCACCTGGTAGTTGAGGTTTTTCATCCCTCCGATCTCCTACTAACAAACCTGGGCCCGTATTCACAAAACATCCTAAGGCTAAAAGTAGCTCCTAACTAGTCGATTTAGGAGAAAATCGTAAAAATAGTGGGCGTGTCAGTCCTAAATTTAGGACTCCTACATTTTTGCTCTAAGAGTATTTCACAAAGCATTTTAGCTCTAAAATTAGCTCCTAAATCTGTGAAACGTTAGGAGTAGTGAAGAGGACTCCTAAGTCACAAAGACCTACTCATAACTATCCTAAAATTGCTGTTGCCGGCAATCTGCCTCGGAATATATTAATTTTAGAACATTTGACGATAATGAGCTTTTAAAAAGTTATCGCCTTTAGGGTTTGGGGGTTATCCCAACTCCACATTTTCCTTTGATCATATCCTTTTCATAAACCAGTTGGGCAAGAAGTTACAGTTTGGTTTTCTTTTACATTTGTATGTCTTACTATTAGCCATAATTATTCTACCCTGTTAATTAAAAAGGCGGTTTATATGCATCCGCTACGAGAAGCATACATGTAAGAGACCGACAATTAATCAAGGACGGTTCTAGACCCGTTTTTAGGTGGGATTCAGCCCCCCTATTTGTCGTGTCAGACCTCCTAAAACTATAATCAGCAATCTGAATGATCAGGCCAGTGCTGCTTCCTCAAGAAAGTTTATAATTCTCGCTCGTTTATCGATCTCAATGTGGTAATCACGCACTGTGATAGATCGTTAATGTGCACTCACACATGTGAATGAAGCGCGCATGCACTGAAAGGCACTGCATGGACAGCATGGTCTCATGAAAGTGTGTTTCAATGGCACGAATTTCTGTTTCTATTTGGTGCACTTATGATACGCACCTTCCCCACACCCCTATACTTAATCATTGTGTCTCATATGCACGCCAAAGTCAGTTTTTGCATATAAATAGCACACCAAATCGTACCATTGAAAAGCACTTGCATGAGACTGTCATTCACTTTCGTGTCCTCTCGAGCAAATAAGCAAATACACAAAATATTATGTCACAATGGCTGTCTTGACGGGTATCCAAGTAAACGCAGTCGGTTATGTCTTAAACATAAACCATTAAGAAAATATTGGATGTGTGTCATTATGCATTTCTTATATTAGGCTAATAATGTTAAACAAACAACAAAAGAAAAACACGAGAATCACTCACTAAGTAACTTCTGTAAATTTAGTAGGTAATTGTAATACAGTTTTCATAAGCACAGTAAAATACTGTGTATTTAGGTAATTTGTATTGTTGAATCTAAAGGTCTCCTAGATCCACCCCTGCAAATTAGCTGAACATATATTTGTTTAATTAGATACATTTAGCCTCCATGTTAAAATCTTTATTTGAATGTGGTAATTAACAATTTTTTAACATTTATTTGGATATGGCAACATAATATTGTGCACTACAATATTTCTATGAATAAATCTCTATGAATCTCTATGAATTTCAGCCAATCACTGTGTGCATATTTAGTAAGCATGCTGACATAGAACTGATCACTATGCATCACATAATGCATTGCATTATTCAACTTATTTGCTAAGGTTTTAGATAGAACCTTATAGTCTGCACATAAAGCAAAAGGTCTCCAATTAGCAATATCTCTCAAGTCCCATTTTTTTTTTGGTAGCAACATCAGCACTCTTCTGCAGCTTAACAGGAGTCACTCTTCAGTAAAACTCACATTAAAAACTGCTAACAGATCTGACCCCATAATGCTCCAGAAAGTTTTATAAAACTCGATGTGGATGCCATCAATTCCCAGAGCTTTACCGTTGGCCATGTTCATCACAGCTGAGTATAATTCAGGCAATGACAATGGTTGCTCAAGTACAGCATTTATTTCAGCTGTCACTTTTGGAAGACCTTCAAAAAACTTGTGTAATATTAAGATCTTCTTGATAATCAGAAGCATATAAAGCTGAATCAAATTCAGCAGTCCTCTTCTGTATTTCAGCAGGCTCTCTCAAATCATTTCCATTATTATCTCACAATGAATGAATTAATCTACTTTGTCCATTTTATTTCTCAAGACCAAAGAAGAAACTGGTTGGTGTATCCATCATTACAATTCTTAAAACGTGATCTAACTAGTGATCCTTGTCCCTTAATTCCAAGCAGTTCTGTTAAAATATATTTTTTTATTTTTAATAGATTGTGCAATGCTTTTATGTGGAGTTGAATCACTTAAAGCATTAGTTCACTTTCAAAATTAAAATGTTCTTTTAATTTACTCACCCCCATGTCACCCAACATGTTCATGTTTATCTATCTTCAGTCGAAAAGAAAATAAGGTTTTTGATGAAAACATTCCACGCATTATCTCCATATAGTGTACTTCAATGGACTCCAAATGGTTGAAGGTCAAAATTATAGTTTCAGTGCAGCTTCAAAGGGCTATAAACGATACCAGGCGACGAATAATAGCTAAACATCTTGGATGACATGGGTGTGAGTAAATTATAAGGACATTTTATTTTGAAAGTGAACTAATCCTTTAACAATTGAAGTTCTATTATATCAGACCCAACATCTTCAATGAATTTAACGATATTTCTGGAGGTATTAAGAGTGTATGGTTTACAAAATTGTTGAATGGTAACTTTCCCCACATCCCACCACACTTTAATTGATTCAAAATTATCTACATTCGTTTTCCATTGTTGCCAAAAATACATAAAACTTTTTTAAATGATTATAATTTAACACAGAAACATGCCAGTAAGCACTCTTTACTCTTAGATAATTAATAAAAAGCACTCCACATACCAGCCCATGATCTGAGAAGCTAACTGGAGTGATAGCACATGATTAAAAAATCTTTAAATTATGTTTATAACAATATATTCTATTAATCCTAGCCATAGATATATAGTTTTCTCTATAATGGGTCTACGGATATGGTCTATATTCTCCATCCTTCTCTCGCCATACATCTGCTAAGTCAAAAGTTTCCACAATACTTGAAAATGTATTTCTTGAAGCCATATGTGGTTCAACGTGATTTTGAGCTATATTAAAATTACTTAAAATCTCCAGCTAAAAAAAAGGAACTCCCCTGAATTACATCCTACCAATGTACTAGCCAATTTTTCAAAAAAAAGAGCATTCTTTCTCTTGCAATAACAGGAGCATATACATTGGTCAGAATAATTGTTTACTTATATATAGTAACTGAGTGAAAGTAACAGGAGTGAGTAGTGCAATCAGATTTATTAATGTAAATATTAGGCTACATCCATATTAATCTAGATACATTTAAAAATGCATCTTTTTCTCAACGTTTTGGCATTCTATCCACACGGAGACAATGTTTTTGCCCAGAGAAACCCTGTGGTTGTTCCTGGATTGTTGTTTTATATTACTTTCCTGCAAGTATGACAGAAAATGTACTTGAAATTTCTGTCCTGTGGTAATTATATATTAGACTCATATATAGAATGGCGTTTGATTGTGAGCTGCCCTATAAGAAAACAATATCCAAAGAAAAACATTTTTTTTTTTTCTAATATCAATTATTATTTAATATTTGTTATTTTTTAGTTATTTATATATTATCTTATAACCCTTACTCTACCACTAATCATAACCCTAACAAAAACCTCTGAAGACCACTAGATTTAAATCAGGGTTTCTGCAGATATGAAAAAGTTAAATTTAAGACTTTAAGACATTTTTATTACCACATTATATGAAATTTAAGACCTAAACCTGTAACGGAAATACACATTATTACACACACACATATATATACACACATACATATATATTAAATATTTAATGTGTCTAATATAAAAAGAAAACTAAATATCATCGTGGTCATAAATTATATTTATTACTATGATATAGTGTGAACTTTTAACATCAGCAGAAAATATTCCATATACAAAATATCCCCACAAACGTACTGCATCACCAAGATTTTTGGTGGTGTAAACAATTTATTCTGAAGCAATATTTTCATCAGTGTTCTATAAGCTTTTACATACTTAAACCTGCATGTTTTTATTTACATTTACAAAGACCCTTTTCAACCTTTTTAAATGTATGCATTATCTTTCATGTCAAATTATAACAATAAATTAGTAAATTAAATATACACTAAAGGGGTGTTACCAATCAGATTAAATAATTTACACTGAAAAATTACAACTGCAATAAATAATGTTATGAGATTAATGTTTTATATACATTTTTGGATATACAAATATTGGGGTGTAAAATGCATACTTTTAAAAATACTAAACCACCAGTAGGTGGTGGTAAGTCACTTAATGAGTGAGTCATTGTGTCATTCAACCGATTAATTCAAAATGCTGAATCATTTAGTAGCAAAACACCGCCGAGTGTTTCTTGGAGAATGTGCTGATCCTTCTGCTGTGATCTTTGTTTGGAACCATTTTTGTTGTAGAAATAGAACAAAAACAGTAAATATTGTGTCTAAAATGTATGCAACTTAATAACTACTTTACTTGTTTATTGAACTTAAATCAATGTGACATTTGCAATGGTGAAAATATTCAGCAAAATAGCTCCCTTGTCAAGGTGTTACTTAACTATAGCATGTTATGAATAAACTAAACATTTTGAATTTTTACCTCAGTGTGTTTCTTCAGAGTTTCTTTCTGTGTGCTGTTACACTCATTTGTTTTGAAGTCTCTCTCAAAGAGACAGACAGCACGAGCCTGAACAGCATGACCTTAAAAAAAGCGATATTATCGATCGCTTTTTACGCTGAATGTATTAAAATCATAAGAATTATTCTCGCGGTTTGATGCTTCGCTTGTTACTTTTTTGTCAATTAAATTTTTGTCAGGCTATTTGCCCTGTCGGGTAAGTAATTTTTTTTGTAAAAATTAAACTAGTTAGATGGCTGGTCAGCTAGCTGTAGCTCAACCTTTATAGACCCCTTCACGGTATACGTCACAGGAAAATTTGAAGTTCGCAGTGCGCATGTCGGGGTCAGAAAGTTCATTCCATCCCATTGAATTGTGTGTTAACCAGAGAATTTCTCGTCAAGACAAAATGCCTACTTGTTGCGTCGTGGACTGTGAAAATCGCACCAGTTCTGGAGTCAAGTTTTTCAGGATTCCTGCAGGATCTCATCCGTTTAAAAAAAAATAGACGACACCTGTGACTGCAAGCTATTAAACGGGCAGACTGGGACAATACAGTTCGGTAAAGTTGGCAATATATTCACAGATTCGACTTTTCCGGATCAGTAACTCGCGAGCAAAACGTTTTTACGGCATAAATGACGCCTCTTTTCATTCGTAGTGATGTAGTAAACAAGCTACAAGCGTGTTTTCCTCAAAACAAGCTTTCCTCCGCTCCGTGCAAAATACATTGATCTAAATGCGCTGGCGTCTGAGAGACAAGTCCTAAGGGACCGTCTGCAAAGTGCGAAACGCGAAAAACGTTACTAATAAAATACTCAATA
Organism: Gymnocypris eckloni scoliostomus; assembly: GCA_027564155.1. Lineage (NCBI taxonomy): Eukaryota > Metazoa > Chordata > Actinopteri > Cypriniformes > Cyprinidae > Gymnocypris > Gymnocypris eckloni. The sequence continues at coordinate 36,659,851 of CM050417.1, forward strand.
CCTTCACAGTAACACATTGCAGTGTCACCTGTAGTAGTTATACTACTACAGTTATTTTTTTTAAATATTGCTTTTACACATTTTTTATTTTTATTATGAAAAATAGTTAATAACACACTGTACTGTTTCGCACTTTGCAAACGGTCCCTTAGGACTTGTCTCTCAGACGCCAGCGCATTTAGATCAATGTATTTTGCACGGAGCGGAGGAAAGCTTGTTTTGAGGAAAACACGCTTGTAGCTTGTTTACTACACCACTACGAATGAAAAGAGGCGTCATTTATGTCGTAAAAACGTTTTGCTCGCGAGTTATTGATCCGGAAAAGTCGAATCTGTGAATATCTTGCCAAGTTTACCGAACTGGACAATACTAACGTTACGATCAAAGAGGCTCGTGTTTGTAGCGCTCACTTCATATCAGGAAACGTTAAAGTCATCCTTTATCATCCCTTTCTGTTTGCTTAAACTCGAAAGCCTGGATTGCATGAGCAGTTTTCTGTACGTTAAGCTATGCAAGTTAATAGTGTTGTAAATGTCATGGACCTGTGTCATGCTACAGACGTTGCCAGCTGCTAGTAGTTAGCCGCGGGCTAGCGCCAACATTGTGCCAATAACGGTAGAGTTAAGCCATGATAAGTAAACAAATGTTTTCTGTAAACTGTAGACTGATTTAATAGTTAGGTGAAGTTTGATATCTGGCATAAATTGTGACCTGTGGCATGCTACAGACTTAGCAGATAGCAGACTAGCTTTACATTAGCGCTTTCACTATGACAACAGTAGATCGTGTTGTAATTTTTTGTAGGAGAGGCATCACTTGACTCCAGTAGTCCTGACTTTGTGCCCTCCTTGTTTGTGTACACAAAACAAAGCCAGACACCTAAGACAAAAATGGAAAGGTACAAATAATAATAAAAAAGTATCTTATCTATCTATAAGGCTTGTCTGTTTCTCCTTGACACAATATGCCGGTCTATTAGCCGCGCCATTTTTCTGACCCCAAGCTGCGCGCGCACCCAGCCTAGGCTTACAATGTTTACAAACATTGAAGGGGTCTATTATTATTATTATTATTGAGAGCATTACATAAAAAAAGAATAAGGTAGTTCAACCTTTATTCCACTACTGCAATTCTAGCGGTCTGATGACGCAGTAACTACCTGCGAAGAAGGGGGAGGGGAAGAAAAACAATTCTACAATTGGTCTATTCAACAATTGTAAACAGTCATTAGGTCCTTCAGACTGAAATTTTTTTTAAGACCTATTGAATCTGAATTTAAGACATTTGAAGACTTTTTAAGGCCTTTTATTAGGAAAACGTTATTTAAGACTTTTTAAAGACCCACAGACACCCTGTAAATAGAAATATGATTTGGCCTTTTTTTAGCAGTGAGGTCAGCTCACTAGTCAATGTTCAACGCTTTCACTAAATCGGTGCGGGCATTAACACCTCACATGTGTAGTCAAACCTGTATACTAATATAATGGACACTCCTTCCTGTTACCAGGTTCATTCCTGTTACTAAATAGTTTTTTCTTTAAAAAATAAAGTTAAACCACTATTTTTAAATTAAGTTTGGTACATAATTTATCCCATTGTTTAATAAATTGCATCATAGAAAATTGATAAGGTTTGTGTCGCCTTTAAAATTAAAACAAAATGATTTGTGTACTTTAGAAAAATACACCTTGTGTAGATAAATTGTGATATTTTTTATGATAAAAATTATATTTTTTTGATCATGAAACTAACAATTTCTTTAAAATGAACACCTGCGCGAGGGGGAAATGAAGGAATTTGTTGACAATTTGAAACATTCTTTTTTAAAAGACAGAGTTTTGGTAACAGGACTGAGAAAAAGGCATCCATCTTCCACTTAGAAATTGTGTAAAAAATTTAATAAAGTTACCTGAGATGGACGGTCCATCATGGACCAATATAGATTTTGAATAGTTAAATATGTGTATTACTAGATTCAGACTTTAAAAAATATGATCATCTGATCTGGATACGGACTGGATCTGTTGACTGCAGTGATCATCTGATCTGGATACGGACTGGATCTGGTGACTGCAGTGATCATCTGATTTAGATACGGACTGGATCTGTTGACTGCAGTGATCATCTGATCTGGATACGGACTGGATCTGGTGTCTGCAGTGACCATCTGGGCTGGATAAGGACCGGATCGGGTGACTGCAGTGATCATCTGATCTGGATACGGACTGGATCTGTTGACTGCAGTGATCATCTGATCTGGATACGGACTGGATCTGTTGACTGCAGTGATCATCTGATCTGGATACGGACTGGATCTGGTGACTGCAGTGATCATCTGATCTGGATACGGACTAGATCTGGTGACTGCAGTGATCATCTGATCTGGATACGGACTGGATCTGTTGACTGCAGTGACCATCTGGGCTGGATAAGGACCGGATTGGGTGGCTACGGTGATCTCGGAATAAGAAAGAAACAGACTAATATTAGCGTAGATATCAATTTTCTTATGATGTAACAAGTACATCATGTTTTATGGAAATTGTTCCCGGTTCCGGTTGACCTAATTAATGCAGCCTAACAATACTTTAACGGATTTGAATATTAGAAGGTTAGTGTGTTAAGTGTACACCAGGTTAAAGAGATGGGTCTTTAATCTAGATTTAAACTGTCAGAGTGTGTCTGCCTCCCGAACATTGTTGGGTAGATTGTTCCAGATTTTGGGCGCTAAATAGAAAAATGATCTGCCGCCCGCAGTTGATATTCTAGGAATTATCAAATGGCCAGAGGTTTGAGAACGCAATGGACATGGAGGCCTATAATTGGATAAGAGCTCGCTCAAGTACTGAAGAGCTAAACCATTCAGGGCTTTATAAGTAATTAACAAGATTTTAAAATCTATATGATGTTACTATCAAATAGCACACCTAGGTTCCTGACTGATGACGAAGAATCAAGTGTTAGACAGGGTTCTAGGTTAATACTTGGGGGCGGGTTTAGGTCCAATAATTAACACCTGTTTTTTCAGAATTTAACAGTAAGTAATTACTTGTCATCCACTTTTTAATATGAACTATGCCTTCCATAAGTTTCTCAATTTGGTGTGTTTCACCAGGACGTGAATAAATATAGAGCTAAGTATCATCAGCATAACAGTAAAAGCTAACCCTGTGTTTCTTGATGATATTTCCCAAGGGTAACATGTAAAGCGTGAAAAGTAATGGCCCTAGTACTGAGCCTTGAGGTACTCCATACTGCTTTTGTGATCGATATGATACCTCTTCATTCACTGCTACGAATTGATGGCGGTCAGATAAGTATGATTTGAACCATGCTAGTGCACTTCCACTAATGCCAACAAAGTTTTCTAGTCTATTCAAAATAATGTTGTGATCGATAGTGTCGAAAGCAGCGCTAAGATCCAGTAGCACTAATAGAGAGATACAACCACAATCGGATGATAAGAGCAGGTCATTTATCACTCTAATGAGAGCAGTCTCAGTACTATGAGATGGTCTAAATCCTGACTGGAAATCCTCACAGATATATTTTTTCTCTAAGAAGGAATATAATTGTGAGGACACTACCTTTTATAGTATCATTGACAGAAAAGGTAGATTTGAGATCGGTATGTAGTTAACTAGATCTTTGGGGTCAAGTTGTGATTTTTTAACGAGATGCTTAATAACAGGCAATTTAAAGGTTTTGGGCACATATCCTAGTGAAAATGACGAATTAATATTAGCCAAAAGAGCATCTATGACTTCTGGAAACACTTCTTTTAGTAGTTTAGATGGAATAGGGTCTAACATATAAGTTGTTGGTTTACCTGATTTAACAAGTTTATACAATTCTTCCTCTCCTATAGTAGAGAATGAGTGGAATTGTTCCTCAGGGGATCTATAGTGCACTATTTGATGTGATACTGTAGCTGACGGCTCCATAGTTACAATTTGATCTCTAATAGTATCGATTTTGGAAGTAAAATAGTTTATAAAGTCATTACTGCTGTGCTCTTGCGAAATGCCAACACCTGTTGATGCTTTATTGTTCGTAAATTTTGCCACTTTATTGAATAATACCTGGGGTTATATTTGTTTTCTTCTAAAAGAAACGAAAAGTAATCATCTAGCAGTTTTTATTGCTTTTCAGTAGGATAGGGTACTTTTCCGCCGAGCAATACGAAATACCTCTAATTTTGTTTTCCTCCAGCTCCGCTCCATTTTCCGGGCTACTCTATTTAGGGTGCGAGTGTGCTCATTATACCACGGTGTTCGACTCTTTTCCTTAATCTTCCTTAAAGGTGCCATAGAATGAAAAACTGTCTTTACCCTTGGCATAGTTAAATAATAACAGTTCTGTACATGGAAATCAGACACCATAGTTTCCTCCTTCTTATGTAAATCTCGTGCTTAAAAAAGACCACTGAAAAACAGACGAATCAGAACATAACTGTAACGGGGCCGACAACATGAGAGGTGTGCGGATCCATGTGCAAGCTTTTATTATTAGGCATGGTCAAAAACACAGACAAGGTCGACAACTGGCAAACAGGTATATTGAGGGCAAGGCAGATGAGTACTCCAGTAAACAGGCTTGGTCTTCGTTTGGCGAACAGTATCCAGAGAGCTTGACAAGAGGGGTAATCCAGGTACGAGGCAGGGGATCAGGAACCAGACAACAAGGCAACACGAAAAGACTAGACTAAACTAAAATGAGACACGGAAAACTAGAAAAGGCTCCGTAAAGCAGCTAACACTGGGAGAGTGAAAAACGCAGAACAATAAAGGAGACTGAATACAAAAACAAACACGGACAGGCTTGGTACGTAGCTAACATTAGGAGAATGCTAAATGCTAAACAATACTCGGCCGAGAGGAAGAGTAAGTCCATGGTTTAAATAGGTTGTGTGATCAGTGCAATCAGCTGTGTGTTTAGTGCGTGTATCGTCAGTGCAATGGGTGATGGGAATTGCAGTCTGAGGTGGAGCGCAACAGTGAGTGTTGTGAGTCATGTGGTGAGCGAGTGACCTCTGGTGGTGAGTTAAGGGAAGCCCATGAGCCGGATTCATGACAATAACACTGACTGTGACGCAACAGTCGGGATCACTACGCCCCAACATTCCATAAACCCACCCATGTTCTAGGCAAGCGCCAGCTGAACCATCAGAAGTTCTGCAGGTGTTGTAAATACACAAGCGCGGAAAACAGCAAAAATGGCAGATCATGGAAATAAATGTAATGTTCCAGGCTGTGCAGGGATGGGTTGGTGTCTTTATTCAGAAAGGCACGGAAAGCAAATAACGTGTTCTAATAAATTAACATGAGCCACTAAAGGGACATGTTTAGCTCCTTTGCTAGCTGTAGCCTGTTACAGTACATAAGATTTCACTTACCACATAAACAGAGTAAGGAGAGATGAGGATGATGGCGAATGATTTACAGATCCTGAGCACCTCTGACAAGCATCTGATCTTGTGAAATGCGTGGTAAGTACTGTTGCTCCATAATATAAACAGAGTTTGTGCATCCGCATCTCTTCGCGATCATGCATCGCGAAAGTGAAACTATGACGCAATCGACTGATCATTCAAAAGCAGTTTCAATGCCTCGCATATTAATAACGGCTCCCTGATGCCAGCATTTTATATACAGTATAATTACTTGATGATATAACTGCGAGAAAAAGTATTTAAATATACATTTTCCTCCCTGTGTTTCCTTCTTGCTGATGAGCGGCACTGTGAAACAGCCAATCAGAACAGAGCTCAACATTAAGCAGCACTGTGAAACAGCCAATCAGTGCAGAGCTCATTATTATTCATGAGCCAGCCAAATAAGCCAATAACAGACTGTTTCATTTTAGGGAGAAATCATAGGGTTGTAAATGGACATGTAAAATCGTTTCTGGAGATCTTTTGCCCTTACCTAAGCCACATACCTTCTATGTAGACATCAGAGAACAATTTAAAATACTGTATCAATGCATTCTATAGCACCTTTAAGCGTAAAGGAGCAACCGTATCTAAAGTGCTAGAAAAGAGAGAGTCCATAGTTTCTGTTTCAAAATCAAGTTTTTCTGCGCTGTTGGATAACAAAAATTAAGTTGTTACTCATAAACTGGTTTGGACGTTTTTTTTTATTTTCTAGTTCGAGGAACAGACACAGTCTCTATAGTGTGATATCTAGGTGAAAGGGTCTCTTTGTGCTGAGAAATAACTGACTTGAGGCGGCTAGCAGACGGTCGGTTTAGCCAGTCTGTCTGCTTCCTGACCTGGGCCCCAGTTAATCAAGTACGAAACAGTGAAACTGTAAACTCAAGTGACCAATATTTTACATATTGGAGTATAAAAGAAAAACAGAACTGAAAAACACAACTCTCAAATGATGCAACACACAGCTCAGCATGTGCGTATGAGTGTGCAGCACATGTGCTAATGCTAGTGGCTAACAATTTACACACAGAACATGACAAAAACTGAATAAAGCACATATCTGGGACAAACTGCACCATAGGTTGGTTAAATTGCAGCTCGATGATGATGCATGTCAGGCTTAAAATGAAATAAATAGTTTCAGTGTTTACAAGCAGGCTAATACACACTCCTCGATTTATAGTCACAAATAACACATATTTGACTCTATTAACAGGACTAGGAACTGACAGACAAAAAATAATAATCTTTTGTGTAGCATAAACATTCAGCTTTTTACTCGAAAACAATCCAAACTTAGCCTGCGTCCCAATGTGCATACTATCCATCCTAAATTATATGTGATATTAGTCATTTTCAATACTATTTAGGGCAGATAGAGTGGATAGTATGCACATGAGACAGAGTGGTCATCAGGAATTACATGGCACCGCCCCCTAGTGTACTGAACGCGATTGTATGCAGTGCAACAACCAGTGGAGAGTTATCCCAATTTAAGCAAGAACATTATTTAAACTCCGTTACATATGTATCAAATAACTAAAAATCTAAATAATATAAAATACAAATAGTAACATCATAAACACATTCACTCTTAATAAAAGTCGATAATGAATAATGGCTGAATATCACATCATATTTTAGAAAGAAAATCAATAGGGATGGCTTTAATCAGTTAACTATATTCCTTCTTATTATAAATAAAATAGTTAATGTAAAAGACCTGAAATCAGTAAGATCAAATAACCATCACGTTCCTCATAGGAGATGAATTTGTTATTTTTCACAATGTATCTGTTATTCCATAGAGGGATATTATGAAGAGTAAAATTATGTTTGTAAATCTGCAATTTATTATTTGAATCAATTATTAATCTTATCACTTGAACTAGGGCTGCATGATATGTCGCATGCGATATTTAATGCGCATGCGTTAAGTTCATTATCAACCTGGATTTGCACAGCTTGTCAGTGAACAACGTCTCTGTGTGGTAAATGCTGCTCCATGTGAAATCACGCGCGTGATGGAAATTACCGCTGATTACAGGACCGGCTTTACTGACAAGATGCGCATTAAATATAGCATGCGATATATCGTGCAGGCCTAAATTGAACATGTTTTCGGTATGTAAACTAGTTATTTTGATCGGGACTTTTATTTTGATGTGGTGTCATGACGTCATACGTCTGCACCACGCTCCTGCATCTGTGATTCGGCTGAAGAAAGGTTTGTCTTTAATCGTGTAAAGCGTTTAAATCAATGCAGCCCGTTTGTTTTATATTGAACTTTTTAATTAGTTATTTTCGACTGTAATATTGTGATGTATTTAATGTTAACGAACAGGTTTTATGAGTACAGCGCATTCAAACGCGAGTAGTTCATCATAAACACACTGTTTGATCATGGGCAAGAAATAATATAGCTTTTTGAAACCAATTCTGATTAATTCAATCAAATGCTTCTTGAAATAATTCACTGTTTAATCGTCTGAATCACAGAAGACTGATGATAGCTGCAGTACATCAAACTAAATTCAACAAGAACAACAAACATCTGAAATAATTACAACAAATACACTCACGATGTGTAAGCTATTACACATAATCTACAGATCAGTATAGACCAAATGCAAACAATAGATATCTACATAATAAGTGTTCTCTGATTAATTTGTAGTGATAGTTTTGAGTGTTTTTGACTAATCTAGTCATTAACTCTCATTCTGATAGACTCCCTTACTAGTGTGCTAACTACTGAACTAGGGAGCTGATTGAGACACACACAGAGATCTGTCTGTTAATTATTCTCATCTTAAACACAGAGAAACTCCTGCCGAAGCATACTGTTATAAAGATGGTGTTTATGTAGACTGACTCTCTTACTAGTGTGCACACTACTGAACTAAGTAGCTGATTGAGACACACAGAGATCTATCTGTTAATTATTCTCATCTTAAACACCGAGAAACTCCTGCCGAAGCACACTGTTATAAAGATGATTTTTATGTAGACTGACTCCCTTACTAGTGTGCACACTACTGAACTAGGGAGCTGATTGAGACACACACAGAGATCTGTCTGTTAATTATTCTCATCTTAAACACAGAGAAACTCCTGCTGAAGCACACTGTTATAAAGATGATGTTTATGTAGACTGACTCTCTTACTAGTGTGCACACTACTGAACTAGGGAGCTGATTGAGACACACACAGATATCTGTCTGTTAATTATTCTCATCTTAAACACAGAGAAACTCCTGCTGAAGCACACTGTTATAAAGATGGTGTTTATTAAAGAGGAGAGTGAAGACGTGAAGATTGTAGATTTCAGAATCGAACAAGAAGATACGCTTTTATTAAAGAGGAGAGTGAAGACATGAAGAATGGAGTCAAACATGAAGATACTGAGGAACAACAAACAGAGATGATGTTTATTAAAGAGGAGAGTGAAGACCTGAAGAATGGAGTCAAACATGAAGATACTGAGGAACAACAAACAGAGATGATGTTTAATAAAGAGGAGAGAGAAGACCTGAAGAATGGAGTCAAACATGAAGATACTGAGCAACAACGAACAGTGATAGCGCTTATTAAAGAGGAGAGTGAAGACCTGAAGAATGGAGTCAAACATGAAGATACTGAGAAACAACGAACAGTGATAGCGCTTATTAAAGAGGAGAGTGAAGACCTGAAGAATGGAGTCAAACATGAAGATACTGAGAAACAACAAACAGAGATGATGTTTAATAAAGAGGAGAGAGAAGACCTGAAGAATGGAGTCAAACATGAAGATACTGAGCAACAACGAACAGAGATAGCACTTATTAAAGAGGTGAGAGAAGACCTGAAGAATGGAGTCAAACAAGAAGATACTGAGGAACAAACAGGTCTGTTTCATTCTCAAAGTCTTGAATCTCTTTATTGTATTTACTACATGCCAATCGTGACAAAATGAATGACGTCACCAATGAGGAAAAATAATAAATACATTTCCAAAAGGTTATTTTGTTTACCTTTAAATGCAATATTTACTTCTGAATTAAAAACTATTAACATTTAAAAAGTCGACCAGTATGCAAATCCTGTGTACTCGAGACACAATAGCAGAATGAAAACCAGCTTTTGGAGGAATAAGCAAAAGAAGCACGGTAAAGTTAGTCTTAAGGTGTTTTCACACCTGTAGATCGATTGGTTTGTTCCGAAACAGGGATTACAATTATTACAATGTTGCTTTGTATTCTTGGTGCAGTTCGCTTTTACATGGCAAAGTTTCTAAACAGTCCAATTTTTTTTACATTTATTCATTTAGCAGATACTTTTATCCAAAGCGACTTACAATTGAATAATACAATAAACAATACACTATAAAGAGGCAAACAGACACAGAAAGTGCTTGTAATACAAATTTCTAGGCATTGATCAGAGCAAATTCCAGCCAGACAGGGAGAGGTTAAGGGAAAGAGAGCAAAGGTAAGGAAAGAGAGTGAAGTGGTTTTTGTTTTTTAAGATGAAGTCAAGTGATGACGGAAGAGATGAGTTTTCAGGTGTTGCTTGAAAATTGTCAGGGATTCAGCATTTCGGATGGGGGTGGGAAGTTCATTCCACCAGCCAGGAACGGTGAATGAAAACGTTCTGGAGAGTGATTTTGTGCCTCTCTGTGATGGCACCACGAGGCGTCGCTCACTAGCAGATCTCAGACTTCTGGAGGGGATGTAGATTGTTATAAGTGAGTGGAAGTAGGAGGGTGCGGAGCCTGTGGCTGCTCTATATGCAAGCATCAGTGTCTTGAACTTGAAGCGAGCTGCAACCGGGTCTTTCTGATGTTGTGCAATGCGAACCGGCAAGATTGAGCAGTTTGTGCAATGTGGCCTTTGTAAGTCAGCTGGTAATCGAAAATTACACCAAGATTTCTGACTGAGCTTGATGAGGTAATTGTAGAAGAACCTAGCTGGATGGAGAAATCATGCTGTAGAGTTGGAGTGGCAGGGAAGACAAGAAGCTCAGTCTTTGCCAGGTTGAGCTATAGGTGATGTTCTTTCATCCACGCCGAGATGTCTGCCAGAGAGCCTGAGATCCGTGCAGCTACCGTTGGATCATCTGGTCGAAATGAGAGATAGAGCTGTGTGTCATCAGCGTAGAAATGGTAGGAGAAGCCATGTGCCTGTATGATGGGACCCAGTGATGCAGTGTATGTGGAGAAGAGGAGGGTCCAAGAACCGAGCCCTGGGGAACCCCAGTGACCAGTTTATGTTCTGTGGATACCTCCCCTCCCCAGGCCACCTTGAAAGACCTGCCATTAAGATAGGATTCAAACCAGCGAAGTGGAATCCAGTGATGTCCAGTGATGAGAGGGTGGAGAGACAGAGGAGAGAGTTGAATATTTTGAAGAGATTGCGTGTGTCAGATGCGCTATTGATCTTGTTGTGAAAGTATGAAGCCTTAGCAGTGTGGACTTCAGCAGAGAAAGATGAAAGCAAAGACTGATAGATACTCAGGTCTGAGGGATCTTTTGATTTGCGCCATTTTCTCTCTGAGTTCGGACCGATGCTCACGAAGAACATCGGATAGCCAGGAGATAGAAGGGGCAGCACATGCTGGCCTTGAGGACAGAGGACATATATTGTCTAGACAAGAAGTTAAAGTGGTGCACAGAGTGACAGTTGCAGTGTTCACATCCAGAGCTGAGAAATGTGTAGGTGAGGGAAGAGAGGAGGACACTACCGAGGTAAGATGTGAGGGTGAAACTGTTAGAGGTGTTTGTGGCTCGAAGGTAGCAAGATGTAGGTTAAACCTTATGAAGTAGATGTAGATTAAATGTTATTAAGTTCTTAATACAAGTCACATGCGAGTAAACTGTCCTCTTATTGGTCAAAGTTCCACGGAGCTGGAATGACAATAAACATGATTCTTTTGGAAAGAGATGCAAACAAACTCTTTCTCACAAACACAAACACGTCAGGATGGAACGTCAACAGCTTTGATGGCTTATTGTTGTTGTTTTTTGTAGCTGTTGATATATTTATTAATTTGTAATTTTGAGCTGTAATCCAGGATTTGTTGGAAAAAAATTATTAAAATGAACATACAACGAAGAGCAATAAGACGGTATTTTAAAATGAAAAGGCGCGCTTTGATTTTGAATGGTGAAGACCTGCACACCCACTGCTTTTCACGGAACTTAAGTAATTACTCATTATACAGTGTGAAACAGCCTGGTTCGTTGGATCGTATTGCTTTCTCACTACAACCGAACCGATCCAGAGTTCGTTTCTAATCGAGCCAAGACTATCTTGTTTAGGCGATCTCGGACCGATTGTTTTGGCATGGATCCGAGCGCGATTGCCATCTTCACATATGTCCTAACGAACCGAGCTAAGGGGGGAAACGAGCCAGGGTCTGAAACAATGGGCCAGTTGTGAAAGCACTGTTAGATTGGCTCTCCCTTGGCACAGAGCCGACAATCTTGCATAGAAATATGGTGACTTCACGTTGAATGCCAGCTCTGTCATTGGCCCATCAGACAGAAAATCTTCTGGTGGTGACATCTGACGCTGTTGACAAATTTGCCATTTCTTTCACAAAACAAATGGAGTTCATGTAGTAGCCATTTTGTTTTCTCTGTTGATGCTAATAGAACCTGCTTCAGGAAAATAAAATTATCCAAATATTTCAAACTGGAAGGTGGTGTTGACATATCATGGTTGTGACAATACATTTTAACATTAAGATTTAAAATATTCTGAAACTATAAAACTGACCAGAGTCTGTCTGACAGTGATGTGCAGAGGAGGACTGTGGCGATGGGTCCTTTAGAGTGAAAGCTGCCCCTGATATTTCCTGATTATATTCATGAATGTCTGACAGTGTTGACAAAAAGTGGCGACACAACCTTGCTTTGATATGGATATAATTGTTACTTTTGATAAAACAAGCTATTTTTCATCATTAAAAAACATTTTTGTCCATGTTATAGCACAGGGTTTGGCAACCTACGGCACACGTGCCAACAGTGGCACGCAGAGGGATAAGCACTGGCACGTGAGCAATAGGGAAAACTGCATGCTGACGTACATTTAGATTTAATAACTTCTCATAGTCACACAGCCTGTTAGGACTTCTCATAGTCACTCAGCCTGTTAGGAGCTATAAATGCTATTAAAGTGTGAGAATTAACTTGCGCTAGTCTACGGATGCACGCGTGATCGCTGCACATAGGTGCTTCAGATCAAAATCAGTGCTTAACCTGAAAAATGGCACGTCATGCCGAAAAGGTTGCCAACCCCTGTTATAGCATATGAATGATTGAACCCTTCTCTGTGGACACACTGTTTTAGATGTAGTGAGAAGACAATAAGTGTAATAGATTTCACATAATAATGATAACATTTAATTGAAGGGGATAATTGTGTTAAATACATTCAAATATTAATCTCTCATAACATTTGGAATTAACATTTTTAAACCTAATAGCAGTTATATTTGCTGGACATGTTTTGTCTCCAGAATCAGTGACCTGAGATTTTGATTTTTAAAGATTGTAGTTCTTATAGCATTCCTAAAGACAAGACTGACTCTCTATAGGTGTTTTATTATTATTTAGGTTTTCATTAAATTTATTTCAGCAGTACAATATTCCAAATCAATCATTAATGTCCGGCGGTAATTAATGTCTAATTTTCAGCTCATAGCTTTTTTTTTGCAAGCTATCAGCAAAATCCTCCTCAAATATTTGTCAGGTTTTTCTAATTTAAGATTTATGAGACCAGAGTATGGAGTTGAAAACTGAATTTGATGGGCATCTTAAATATACTCTCTACACGCTTATGGATTACTTGCCAGTATGTTTTATTACATTTCATTAATTTATTTTTTGTTGTTGAAAAAAGCACAATATAAAAACAATATTAAAACACAACAAATGTGTTGCAACGCCAAAGAAAAACCATGTCCATAAGATATAGATTATAAAATGTCCAAAAATGAGCGGGATGACGCAAAAGGTTATTTTTCCCACCCCATATACAACGTTCCAGTATATTGTTTATTATATTTAATCTGTATCTTTATATTTTTCCTTACAAGATAACAAATCCAATGTAAATTAAAAACCAACCAAATTTTTTTATATATTCAATTCAAGATTATTTGTAAAGCGCTTTTCATGATACAATCGTTGCAAAGCAGCTTTACCGGAAAATACGTTTCTACAATAGATTTATATATTTCAGAAACTTAATATATTTAACTTATGGCACAATTTGGTTAATTCAGTATAATCGCTGATGGTTGGCTTCCTCTGAGGTCTTCTGAGGGGGTTGTCATCATCTCTTCTCAGGTGTTCGGTCATCTCAGATCATTTAAGGGTTGGATCCAGACTGAAGCTTGTGTAATTCCTAGTTACCATGGGATGTTAATCAGAAACAGAGAAACAAATAGAGACAAAATTAGCGTAGCTGTTGTTCCATCCAAGCAAAAATTATTTGTTCAACCTAAGCTAAAGCATAATAATGTGCGTTTGATCAGATATACCGGTAGTACATGATTGTGAGATGCATTATATGAATGCTTGGCTAAAGTGATCTGTCTTTAATCTAGATTTAAATAGAGAGAGTGTGTCTGAACCCCGAACGTTATTAGGAAGGCTATTCCAGAGTTTGGGAGCCGAATATGAAAAAGTTCTACCTCCTTTAGTGGACTTTGCTATTCTAGGTACTACCAAGAGTCCAGAGTTTTGTGACCTTAGGGAGCGGGTTGGATTGTAGCGTGACAGAAGATTAGTTAGGTACGCAGGAGCTAAATCATTTAGGGCCTTATAGACAAGTAATAATATTTTGTAACTGATATGGAACTTAATAGGTAGCCAGTGCAGAGACTGTAAAATTGGAGTAATATGATCATATTTTCTTGACCTGGTAAGGACTCTAGCTGCAGCATTTTGCAGCTCATCTGTAGCTTGTTTATTGAAGATGCAGGACAAGCACCTAGCAGTGCATTACAATAGTCCAGTCTAGAGGTCATGAATGCATGAACTAACTTTCCTGCATCAGAAACAGTTAACATGTTCCGTAGCTTGGCAATGTTTCTAAGATGGAAGAATGCTGTTTTTGTAACATGGGAATTCTGATTTTCAAAAGATAAATTGTTGTCTAATATAACACCCAGATTTTTGACTGTAGAGGTAGTAACAGTCATTAGTATTAAACTGAGGGAATATTTAGATCAGGTGACATCTGTTTATTTGTTAATCTAGCCACTGTGCTAAATAAAAACCTTAGATTGTTTTGGTTATTATCTATGAGTTTGCGGATATGCTCAGTCCTGGCAGCTTTTAGAGTCTGTCTATAGCTGGACATACTGTTTTTCCACGCAATTCTAAAGACTTCCAAGTTAGTTTTTCTCCATTTGTGCTCAAGATTACGAGTTTCTTTACACTGATGCTTGCATATAGAACAACCACAGGCTCAGCACCCACCTACTTCCACTCACTATTACGAATTTACATCCCCTCCAGAAGCCCCGCCTACTTCCACTCACTATTACGAATCTACATCCCTCCAGAAGTCTGAGATCTGCTAGTGAGCGACGTCTCGTGGCACCATCACAGAGAGGCTCAAAATCACTCTCCAGAACATTCTCGTTCACCGTTCCTGGCTGGTGGAATGATCTTCCCACCCCTATCTGGAACTCATTTCTTTCAAGACTACTTGACTTCATCCTAAACTTAAAAAAAAAAAAACTTCATCTTTCTCTCATTACCTTGCTAGCTTGTACTTATGTACTTGAACAATACCTGAGGCTTGGTGTTACGAGCACTTCCTCTTTCTGTTTGCCTCTACAAGATGAATCGCTTTGTTTCCCCAATTGTAAGTCACTTTGGATAAAAGTGACTATATGTAAATGTAATTCTGCCTAGTTCATCTGTATTTTTGGGTACACAGAGCGGTTGAGATAAATCAGGCAGGTTATTTGTGAATCTGTCTTCAGTGGCTGGAACAATAGTTCTGCCTGGACGACAGATCCGGCGCCAGACACAAATTCACGGACGGGCATTTAATTTTTTCAGGGGGGCACGAATGAGATCAACCTCATTGCAATGCGTAATATCATTAATTGTGAATTAAATGGACAAAAAACGAAGAAGAATTGACGTACTACTCCACTGACGCAATACAACAGAGGAGTCGTAAAGATGGGACCTAGCCTACTGAAGCAGTCTAAACACACATCGCAGGGCTCAACATCAACACTTGTCCGCTTATCTGGGACAAGTGGATTTTTTAAAAGGCCAACTGAAAGAGAATTTTACTTGCCCGGCCGGACAAGTAGCCAAGCCTGATTAAAACACCAATAACAATCACCAAAAACGCGATAATGATTCTTCATCATTTAGTTTAAATGGTGATTGATAGAGCATAATGTAATGACGCTAACAAGGCTGCGCTGCCTCTCTAGAGAAAATAGAAACAAATGAGCGCAGCAAACACAAAGTGAGTTAAACTCCGTTAACATACTGCGGTAAAATTTAGAAATTTGTAGTTTTTATAACATGATACAGTTAAGCAACATTACGCGACCACTGTAATCACACAATTCACTGTAATCACAAGTGTGCTGAATACCATCACAATTGACGCTGCTGCCCTCTCCTGCCAACTTTGGTGTTTTTTTGATTAAAGAAACGCCGTATATCCATAGCACTGCCACACTGTAGGTTTTTATAAAGGGTCTGATAGCTGCCTGCTTGAAAGTATTTGGGATGTGTCCTAAAGAAAGCCAAGTATTAACCATATTGATGAGGTTCTGAGATCACGTTACACCTTTTCAGTTGTTGCTGGGTACAAGATTTGTTGGATTTGATGTTTTGTTTTCTTAAAGGTTTTCATGTCTTTGTACCACAAAACTGGTGTTAACTTGTTTTTGTTTCTGTTCACCATAGACCTGAAGCCACTGAAAGAGGAGAGCCAAGAACTGAATAAAATGGAAAAGAAAAATCAGTATGAGAAAAGTCATGACTTTATGACTGGGGAAAAATCTTTGTTTATCATGACTCAAAAAACAGAAACTAGGAGCCTTGAAGTCCACACCGAAGAGAATGCTATTAGAGGCCAACAGTGTGGAAAGAGTTTCAGTCAAAAACTAAGCCTTAAAATGCACTTAAAAATCCACAGTGGAGAGAAGCTGTTCATATGCCCTCGGTGTGGAAAAGGATTTACACTGAATAAAACACTTAGTGCCCACTTGAGGATTCACACAGGAGAGAAACCTTACTCCTGTGAACTGTGTGGGAAGGTTTTCCCTCGAAAAGAAAGTCTTAAAGTTCACATGAGAATTCACACTGGAGAGAAGCCTTACCCCTGCCAGCAGTGTGGGAAGAGCTTCTCAGTAAAAGGAAATCTTAAAATTCACATGAGAATTCACACTGGAGAGAAGCCGTTTACATGCGATCAGTGCGGAAAGAGTTTCTCACTAAACAGACATCTAGAAGTTCACATGCAAGATCACACCGGGGAGAGGTCGTTCATCTGCTCTCAGTGTGCGAAGAGTTTTAAGCAGAAAAAAGAACTTGATGCCCACATGAGAATTCACACCGGAGAGAAGCCTTACTCCTGCGAACTGTGTGGGAAGAGCTACAAAATCAAAGCAGTCCTTAATATTCACATGAGAGTTCACACTGGTGAAAAGCCATTTGTTTGTGATCACTGTGGAAAGAGTTTCCGATATAAAGAAAGCCTTAATCATCACATGAGGATTCACTCAGGAGAGGAAGGTTTTATTTGTCATCTGTGTGGAATGCATTTCCCAGACAGGAATCACCTTGAGAATCATGTAAAAATTCATGCTGGATTGAAGCTTTTCATGTGCCATCACTGTGGAAAGGGTTTCAAACAAAGAATGAACTTTGTGAATCACATGAGAATTCACACTGGAGAGAAACCTTTCTCCTGCACTCAGTGTGGAAGGAGCTTCACAGGTAAAGGACACCTTGAGTATCACATGAGAGTTCACACTGGAGAGAAGCCTTTCACCTGCGCTCAGTGTGGAAAAAGCTTCACAAATAAAGGAAACCTTAATACTCACATGAGAGTTCACACTGGAGAGAAGCCTTACAAGTGTCCTCAGTGTGAAAATAGTTTCACATATCACACAGAACTGAAACGGCATTTGCAAACTCATTCTGGAGAGAAATTGCTGATTTCCTCAGTGTGACAGAGGTTTAGGAAAACAATCAATTTCAACATTGTTGTCATTGCTGCATTCACTCTGGAGAAAGACAATTAAAGGGTTACTCCACCCCAAAATGAACATTTTGTCATTAATCACACCCCCATGTCGTTTCAAACCCGTAAAAGCTTTGTTAGTTTTCGGAACACAATTTTAAGATATTTTGGATGAAAACTGGGAAGCTTGACTGTCCCATTGACTGCCAAGTAATGAACACCGTCATGATCCATAAAAGTATGACAGACATCGTCAGAATAGTCCATCTGCCATCAGTGGTTCAATCTGAACGTTATGAAGTGACAAGAACACTTTTTGTACGCAAAGAAAATAAAAATAACAACTTTATTCAACAATTCGTCTCATCTGCGTCAGCATAGCGGCATTTTGGAGTATCCACTGCACGCAAACTGCGTATGTTGTTCTGTCAAATGCGCCACACAGATACGCTGTTTTCATTTAAATCAAAGCGTAAAGAACGTAGAAGACGTATCCGTGTGGATACAGCACCACGTCGCTCGCCTTGCACGTCATCACCACCACACTTCTAACTTTCTCAAACTTATTTTTGACTGTTCAATGAAAAGGACTTACTCTGTATATGAATTTTAACCCTTTAACGCGTACGATCACACCGGTGTGATCAGTCTTAGCTGGTCCCAGAAGCGTACGATCACACTGGTGTGATTAGAATCATCAGTGCACACGTCATCAACTGCCAAATTCAAATCTGCTTTTTTGGCGCGGAGCCAGATCGGACGTGCTGAGCGCTTGTCATATTATCACAACCATTCAGTGTTTTCAACCATATAATGCTTATTTTAGGCTTCAGACATTTAAACATGCATAAGTACAAGCAAAACCATACATTTATAGTTTGTAAAATACATGCTGATTTCTATGGAAACGGCAATAATGATCATTACAAATATAATCTGACGACATGTTTTATTGATATCATATACAGATTGTGTATGTAACTATAAAGTTTACTCTGCTCTTCTTCCAGTTTACCCGAGACTTACTTTAACGTGTTTCGAGAGGAGAGGATTAATTTACGTGTTGTTTATCCCACAGCTAGGATTCAGCGCAAACTAACATGGCGGCGCCCATCAGCCGGTATAGATCAACTAACACACTCATTATAAAAGTGTTTAAACTACCAAATACATTTACTTGCACATATTTCAGAATCGGAATATCAGATATTTCATAATATAGTGAGCATGTTTGTGAATATTTTAAATAAAAAAGATAAATGAAATAAAAAAGTGATCCACATGTCATACAGAGCTATGTGGCTGCGTGCGTTGTGTCACATGACAAGCATGACGCGTCGCCATGGAAACAATAAGGGATACGTTCTAAAATAACGGTCGCCTAAAAAAACTCACGCTGGGGGCTCAGATAGAATATTTTAAACTCACGTGCGAAAGGGTTAATCCACACTACATGAACATTTTCATATAAACTGGAATAAATACAAAACTAGATCCAAACTGAAATGAGACATTAGTAATAAATAGGATGGAGTAAATGAAAAAATCTGAACTAAAGGACATATGTAAGCAAGTTTTCTGTACATTTCGAAATAAGGTGTATTAAAAGTCAATAAAACTTGATTAATATAAATATTTTAATTAAAAACGTGTCACCACGTGCTATTTAATGATATTCTAGTGCATTTGATCTATTAAATAACAGCAGAATGAGCGAGTTTTTGGATGTGGTAAGATTACATTTATTTTAGTGAATAAAGTATTACATTTCAGCTCTCATTTTGTTAGGGTGGATACACAAAATATAATTTTTTCCTTGCTTCTAGGAAATCCTCAATCTATATGCTTTCTAACTGCTTCATGTGGCCGTAAACATTTCATTTTAACGTGGCTTTAAACACTATGCATTATTAAAGTTTCACTTTCACCATGACAAAGCTGGTAAATGTGGTGTATGATCGTAATATGAGTTTACCTTATGGTGCGAGCCCAGAGTCTCTTCATCAGTAAGAAAGTGTCAAAGCGATAAAACGAGCATCTTTCATCCAAAGACTTGTTGCATTTCGGGGGAAAGCAAAAATAAACATTGCCGAACGAGAATATAAAGTGAGGTAAACTATTAAGTGGTTATTTGACAATTAATTGTACTATAAATTATACTCTACGAATAGAAAATACTGTAAATTGATAAACTGCTCGGCGTGATTTACATTTTACATTTAGAAGACACATCTATCCAAAGCGACTTAGAGTGTGTTCCCTGGGAATTGAACCCACAACCTTTTGTGTTGCTAACGCAATGATCTACCACTGAGCCACAGGAACACATGACAAAATTATGATGTTTAACTGGCACGACTGGTCTTCAACGAGCCCAAAAGAGCACGTTACACCTCTCTTTGTCTCCTTGCACTGGCTACAAGTTGCAGCTCGCATCAAGTTCAAGACACTAATGATTGCATAAAGAACAACCACAGACTCAGCACCCGCCTACTTCCACTCACTATTACAAATCTACATTCCCTCCAGAAGCCCCGCCTACTTCCACTCACTATTACGAATCTACATCCCCTCCAGAAGCCCCGCCTACTTCCACTCACTATTACGAATCTACATCCCCTCCAGAAGCCCCGCCTACTTCCACTCACTATTACGAATCTACATCCCTCCAGAAGCCCCGCCTACTTCCACTCACTATTACGAATCTACATCCCTCCAGAAGCCCCGCCTACTTCCACTCACTATTACGAATCTACATCCCATTCCAGAAGCCCCGCCTACTTCCACTCACTATTACGAATCTACATCCCCTCCAGAAGCCCCGCCTACTTCCACTCACTATTACGAATCTACATCCCCTCCAAAAGCCCCGCCTACTTCCACTCACTATTACGAATCTACATCCCCTCCAGAAGCCCCGCCTACTTCCACTCACTATTATGAATCTACATCCCCTCCAGAAGTCTAAGATCTGCTAGTGAGTGACGCCTCGTGGTACCATCACAGAGAGGCTCAAAATCACTCTCCAGAACATTCTCGTTCACCGTTCCTGGCTGTTGGAATGATCTCCCCCCCCCATCCGGAACGCTGGATCCCTGTCAATCTTCAAGCAACAACTGAAAACTCATCTCTTTCAACATTACTTGACTTTATCTGTGTTACGATCTTTATTATTCCAGGAGTATGGACCGCAACATTAAGTGATTAAGATTGCGATGAGGGTGAAGATATAGTAGGCTCATGACCACGTACACAGGTGTTCTGATCCAATTGGTTTTAATGTTCTTTAAGCCGAGGCCACTAACAATGGGTGAGCTATATACAATGCATAGGTTGTAAAACAAAAATAAGATGAAGATATTAACTGAGGGGAAACAAAGGAACGAAGGTGGCGCCAAATAAACAAAATAAAAGATAACAAACACATAGATCCTAACTAGAGATCGACCGATATATCGGTTGACCGATATTTTTCCCGATATTTAAGCATTTTACCATTATCGGTTTTGTAAAAAAAAAAAATCGGTTTTGAAATTATTATTTTTTTTTGTCACATACATAATTATACAGAGTAAAACCAGCAGTGCAATTTTGTTCTCTGCATTTGACCCATCCAAGTGCACACACACATGGAGCAGTGTTCACTCAGGAGAAGCTCCAGCACAACCACCGCATGTAACTTTATACAAGATTAACTTGTTTGAAACACGCTGAATTATATTAACATTTACTATAGAACCATTATTTCGCCAATAAACATCTAAATAACTACATCTCTATCGAAATTAATTATTTATTTTCTCCACAAGCGATCGCAGTTTGAGTATAGTTCTGTGTAAATGCAAAGATAAACCGTGCTGTCAGCAGTTTTCATAATTTAGAATGACAAAAACATTTGAATAATTCTGATATAACATGCCAGTTGAGAAATGCAATAAAATACAATGTTTTGTTTGTTATAGCTTATTTCAATATTCCAGAGAATATTATTCAGGGAAATAACATTATCCAGTGAATTATTATTCACTGTTTAGCCTATTAAACAGCTTACAAACCTAAAACTGTAGTTTAAAATGAAGTTGATATTTTGTTTGAGTTTTCCTCTTTTCCTTATAGGTTTTAAATAGCCTGTAAGCGCTTTACTTTGACTTTAATATCAGCAGCAATTTGGCGTCAAGCAGTGTTTAAAATTAAAAAACAGCAAATACTGTGGAACCAAATAAATGAGAAACGAATGTTTTAAAAAAAAAAAACATTATCACTTAGGTCAGGGGTAATAGATCGTATTCACCTCTCTACGTATTCTGTGGAGAAATACGGTTCTCATGGCGCTGTGAATACAGACTGAATGGCGGCTCAAAACCGCTGTATGAGAACATGATACACAAACTACTGCTCTCGCTGGATAAAAGAAGCCAGTGTCACACTAGTACACACAAGTTTTGATGGGCAAGTTTTGTAATCAAGGTAAAGCTGATTACAGTGACATGATCGTGCATTAGGCGCGCGTTATGTCCGTTATAAATGATGCGCAAACGAACCGTGTATGTGCGCTCTCGATCTCTATAACATCATATTTCTGCTTGAATACAGCTCAGTATATAGTTGAATACAGCGACGTGAATAATAATAAAATACTATTTTATGTATTATTATTATTAAATTAATGCAACATCACAACGAGCCTTTTAATTATTGATTTAATATGTATTTTATCATTTATTTACTTTTCACTTGGTAGATCTCAGTGAGTTTTCTCCTTGACTTAGATTAATGTCAGACTCAGAAGTCAACAGGCATAAAACGGGCGCTTTTACATTTGGTTTTGAAACTCTTCCGCATCGTCTTGTCTGTGTCACTTCACGTCAGTCATCTCTCTTCACGTGATAAATGAAATCTGATCTGTGATGTAGAGGTCTGCGCGGGACTATTTTAGGTTTTATTCCGCACACACCCGCTCCCGCGATATATTCTGTTTGTTCACATTTCTGCTGAAAGAAAGAGAGCTAGGCTAACAAATACAAGTTTAGTCTGCACAAAAGTGTATTTATTGTATTCGTCTTGTCAAGAGTCTTGAATTTATTGACTGATAAATGTCAATAACATTTTGCTGCCAACACGGAATAAAGTTTCATAGAGAGGAAAAAAGTTATACAAAAATTGTAATCCCTATTATAATTTGTTTTGTCAGGATATAATTCGTTTATGCTAACATTCAGCCTACAACACAATAGGAAAAAAATGTAGGTTTAGCCTAATAGCTATTTTATTAGTCTTGTCAAAACACTAAATTCATTTAACATCTTGCTGTTAACACAGTGAAAAGTGCAGCAGAGAAAAAAATTATAAATTCGACACAGTCTGTCATTTAAAATGATAGGATAAGCATAATACAAAACAAAAAGGAAAGAGAATTGCACGTCCTTCAAGGACAGCGGAGTAAGAAATCTGGTCGGGACAGCTGCGGCAATGCAGACCTAGACTGCTGTGATGCAAGACTCTCGTTCGTTCGGTGCGTTGCATTTAGCAGCCGCGTTCAGTTTTAATTTTAGTGTCCTCTATCTGAACGAATTTATTTGTATTACTATAAAAACAATCTAAAGGACAGTGGGGACGGTGCGGTGCCATGGTGAGCAAGTGATGTAACAGTGTTGCGGCTTAACACCAGTATAACCGTCGTCACGTCTATCACGGCAAGCCTACTTCACTCTGTTATTTATTTACTTTATAACAGTAAATAAATATCGGTTATGAATATCGGTTATCGGTACATAAACGTATAAATAATCGGTATCGGTATCGGTTATAAAAATCAATATCGGTCGATCACTAATCCTAACTAAATTACTATAACCCTCTAACCTAACTAACCAAATAAAAATGTAGAAACAAACCCGAAGTCTTCAGCGTATGTGACGCCTTAACTAAACTACACTAACTGCTAATAAAGGAAAAAATACAAAGGAGGCGCTCACCTCTTGCATAGTGTGTCTAACACTTGTTAGCTACGGGTAGTATGTATCCTGAGTTGCGCAATACAATAATCTGTTCCGCATTTCCCCAGTACAAAACGAGAACAGCAAAGTTTTACCAGGCTCTCAGCTCAGAATCTAAATCACACCAAAACCCACAAGCATTGAGTTCACACATTCACAATAAAACAAATACTAAATACAAGTTCAAACTCCGAACACCTGAGCCCACACACTGAGCTCCTGAGCTCATCACGCCGAGAGCTTTAACCAGCACGGCGACACCGGATTGGCTGCAGAGACAACGCCCTTAATGATGATTAGCAGCCGCCTCCTCCAACCAGTAGAGACTTGATGGGCAGGTTGACAACCTGGAGAGCAGATTGGTAGTGACAAGAGAGGGAGGGAAGGAAGAGCAACAACAAAACACACGTAGAACGTAACACTACCGCCCATAAGAACAAACTATATAGGAATTTATATATATATATATATATTTGTTTCAACTATTTGGAGCTTACTTATATTCTAGATAGGGCGTCAGCGATCACATTTTCAACACCTTTCTTGTGCTTGATTACTAAATTATAACCTTGCACAATCAGAGACCAACGCATTAAGTGTTGATTTTGGTTGTACATACGTGACAGAAACACTAGAGGATTGTGATCTGTAAACACAATAACTGGATAGTTGCTAGATCCAATATACACCTCGAAATATTGAAGAGCCATTAGCAACGCTAATGCTTCTTTCTCAATGGTCGAGTAATTCAATTGATGCTTGTTAAACTTCCGTGAAAAGTAGCAGACAGGATGATCAATTCCATCCTCATCTTCCTGTAATAGTACGGCACCAGCACCAACCGCACTAGCATCGACCTCTAATTTGAATTTAGAAGCAAGATTAGGTGCCATCAAGACAGGAGTGCTACACAGCAGAGTTTTGATCGAATTAAACGCATGCTGACATTCATCAGACCACAAAAACCGACATAATGGACTAAGAAGCGAAGTTAACGGTTGAACGATAGTAGAAAAGTTCTTGCAAAAACTACGATAATAGCCAGCCATGCCGAGAAATCTACGAAGTTCTCGTCGAGTAGTTGGACTTGGAAATTCAGCAATGGCTGTTACCTTTGCTTCTACCGGACGCACTTGACCTTGACCTACTTCCTTACCAAGATATATAATGGTTGCTTGGCCAAATGTTGGAAAATGTTAATGAGTCGCTGGAACGTAGCGGGCGCATTGCGCATCCTGAACGCCATAACGGAGTACTGCAAAAAATTATCGGGAGTCACAAAGGCGGAAATGTCAGATGCACGAGAAGTAAGAGGCACTTGCCAATATCCCTTTAATAAGTCTAATTTACTTACATATCGAGCAGAACCAAGGTTATCAATACAGTCCTCCATACGTGGCAAAAGAAAACAGTCTGGAATGGTAACTGCATTTACTTTTCGATAGTCTGTACAAAACCGAGCAGTGCCATCACTCTTTGGGACTAATAGGCACGGCGAGCTCCAGGGACTACAGCTAGGCTTAGCAAGTCCATGTTTAAGCAAGTAATCAACCTCACCTCGCATGGCCGCTCTCTTCGCGACATTCACACGGTATGCATGCTGTTTGATCGAAGTAGCATTCTCCACATTGATATCATGTTGCAAAACTGTGGTACGAGAAGGAACATCATTAAACAAAGAAGGAAACTCATTAATCAAATACTGAATATCACTTCTTTGCTCTTCAGATAAATTAGGTAAATGACTAGATAGGCTCTTAAGACCTCTGAATTCCTAAATCTAGCACATTGTTGATGGGCATGACGGAACACCACACCATCATCCTCCGTAGCAGCATCACAAGCAACATTAACCTCTGTACATGCAGTAGCTACTGACACTGGGACAGGAGTAGCCACATCACCTGCAACTGAAATATCCACTCTGGAAGATTCTCTACTGTGATATGCCTTTAGCATATTCACATGGCACACCCGAGACATCCTTTTTCTGTCAGGAGTACGAATCACGTAATCAGTGTCACTCAACTTACTCAGCACCTCGTAAGGGCCGGAAAATCGTGCCGATAAGGCCGAACCCACCATAGGGAGCAACACCAATACTTGATCACCTTCGTTAAAACAGCGCCTAACAGATTTACGATCGAATCTGCATTTCATATTTTCCTGAGCAGCAGTCAATGACTCTTTCGCTATAGAACAACCGTTATGCAACCGTTCCCGGAATTTACTGACATAATCCAACACGTTAATTTTAGGACTGGACTGGAATCAAAAGACAAAATGTTCTCTTTGAGCATTTTCAAAGGACCGCGGACAGTATGTCCAAAGACAAGTTCAGCAGGACTAAATCCAAGACTTTCCTGCACAGCTTCTCTGACTGCAAACAAAACCAACGGTACCCCCTCGTCCCAATCTTTATCAGTATCCCTACAGTACTTCCTGAGCATCGCTTTCAGCGTTTGGTGAAAACGTTTGAGCGCGCCTTGACTCTCTGGATGATAAGCGCTCGCAACTCTGTGAGAAATATTTAAGGTAGTCAACACTTGTGAAAAAAGCTTAGAAAGAAAATTAGTGCCTTGATCGGTTTGCACAACTTTTGGTAAGCCAAAGGTAGAAAAGAATTTCACAAGTGCTTTACTAACAACAGATGCTGTTATTTTTCTCAATGGAATCGCTTCAGGAAAATGCGTAGCACTACACATAACAGTCAAAAGGAATTGGTTACCAGTTTTGGTTTTAGGTAGGGGTCCCACACAATCAACGATAACGTGTTCAAACGGTTCCCCTAAAACTGGGATAGGAACGAGCGGCGCTGGAGGAATTACCTGGTTAGGTTTACCAGTGATCTGACAAGTGCAACAGGTGCGACAAAAATAAGTAACGTCAGTTTTTAGACGAGGCCAAAAAAATGCCTCAGAATCCGATTATAGGTTTTCGTAATCCCTAAATGTCTAGATAAATCATGATCATGAGCTAAGGACAAAATGTGGTGACGGTAACATGAAGGAATTACGACTTGATACACCACATCCCATTCAGAATCATCCTTGACATCAGGACACCACCGGCGCATCAACAAGCCCTTTTCAACAAAATAGGCTGATTTTCTTTTTTTTGCTTCCTCCACAGAAACAACAGCAGAGAAACACTTCCGCAAAGTTAAATCTACCGTTTGTGCAGAAATAATTTTCTCA
Organism: Gymnocypris eckloni scoliostomus; assembly: GCA_027564155.1. Lineage (NCBI taxonomy): Eukaryota > Metazoa > Chordata > Actinopteri > Cypriniformes > Cyprinidae > Gymnocypris > Gymnocypris eckloni. Next base: position 36,686,696 of record CM050417.1, read on the forward strand.
TGCGTTAGAGGCACCTTCAAACTAATAGGAGAAGACTTGTCAACAGCCTTACCCTTAACCTGTAGTAGAACATCATCGGTAAAAATAGGTGCAATAAAAGAGGAAGACAAATCAAAATCATCTTTCTTAAAAGCCTGAGCTCGTGTAACCGCACACGAAGGGAAAACCTCAGGGTACATCTTTGACAAATCATCGGGCTGGTCTAAAAACACAGGATTATCAGAAACCTCCAACATGGGAAAACCTTCCCACCAGCCAGATCATTGCCGAGATTAAATTCCACCCCTTTCACAGGCAAACATTCACGAACGCCTACCTTCACAAACCCCTTTACAAAGCTTCGACTGTAAATGCACCTGATGTAACGGAACTTTAACGAGTCCCATCTCTATACCCTGTACTAACACATCACTGCCACAAGGATTCTGTTCAGAAAATGGCAATACACCTGCAACCACAAAAGATTGAGTGGTTCCAGTGTCATGGAGCATCTTAACCTTCACCTGGTCTGTAAACTCACCCCTAAAGGAAATGAACCCTTCCATCAGAAACGGTTCATAGCTAAAATCTAGCCTACCATCACGCTCAGCACTGTCAACGTCAACATCAATAGCCTTCACAAAACCAACACTCTTTTTTACCGAACCTTGCTGCTTCCGTTTCAACATGGAACAGTCAGCAATTAAATGTCCAAACTTATGACAATAAAAACACTCTCGATCTTCCTTTGACTTCAGAGTAACTGATTTCGGTCGTGACTGGGTACTCAGCGGGACCGACGCAGTTTTATCAAAACGGACATTGGTAAATACATTTTTATGTGTCAGCGCAAATTCGTCTGCAGAAGCTTGAGACAAAGTCGACACTTTTTGTTCATTTAAATATACCACGACACGTTCGGGTGCACAGTTCTTAAATTCTTCTAAAAGAATGAGTTCTCGTAATGTCTTAAAATCTGTAACCTTACTCGATATGCACCATTTGTCAAACAAGACTCCTTTCTCTCTAGCAAATTCAACAAACGTCTGACTAGAATTTTTTTTATGGCTCCTAAACCGCTGCCTATAGGCTTCTGGCACTAATTCGTAAGCGTGCAAAATTGCAGTTTTCACCATATCATAATTTAGGCTGTCTTCCAAAGATAAACTAGCGCAAACATCTTGAGCTTTGCCCGTCAATCTGCACTGCAGCAACAAAGGCCACACTTCCTTAGACCAATTTAGTGCGGACGCAATACGTTCAAACACGCTAAAATATGAGTCAACTTCGGTTTCTCGAAATTGTGGTACAAGAGAGATATGCTTACTTACATCAAAGATGGTTCCTGGAGATTCAGCCCCAGCCGAAGCATCAGCGGTCTGTACAGATGACACTGGTAGAACAGGTGCATTTTGGTAGCATTCAGTTCAAGCTCACGCAGCTTAATCTGCTTTTCCGCCTCAATTTCTAACCTGCGAGCTTCAAGTCATAACTCCATCTCGGCTCGGCGTTCTTCTACCTTTTCATGCGCTTCCATTTGGATCCGCGCCAAGCGGATTTTGAGCCGCGCATCACCACCAGACCCCTGAGAGGTCGGCGTAAAAGGTTCAAAGGGAGGCAGGGACGCTTTGGCTTCGGAACCCTCCACCGCAGCAACCCCGCTCTGCTCCTCCTCACCTATTAACGGCACCTGAACACCGACACCGAGAATCTTCCTCGACTCTTGCAGGCAGCACCAGAAAATCTAACTCCACCAACCTTTGTATGACAGCACTCTTTATCTCCCTTTTACGCAACCGTAATTCGATAAGCCGCAATATTTATTAAATCATTTTTTCGACATTTCTCAAGTTGCTCAACAGACGGCGAACTAACAAACGTCTCCAAATCAAAGTCAGCCATAATTATGTCGAAACAAACACTAACCACTTGATTAACCAGTCACGCCTCAAAGAGTATGCTCCACCAAATTACCACCAACATAGCCATTCTATTCTTCACCCCAGCAATATTTATGGGAAATATTGGAATAAAGATCCCGGATGAGCCTCCATTTAAGGTTACGATCTTTATTATTCCAGGAGTATGGACCGCAACATTAAGTGATTAAGATTGCGATGAGGGTGAAGATATAGTAGGCTCATGACCATGTACACAGGTGTTCTGATCCAATTGGTTTTAATGTTCTTTAAGCCGAGGCCACTAACAATGGGTGAGCTATATACAATGCATAGGTTGTAAAACAAAAATAAGATGAAGATATTAACTGCGGGGAAACAAAGGAACGAAGGTGGTGCCAAATAAACAAAAGAAAAGATAACAAACACATAGATCCTAACTAAATTACTATAACCCTCTAACCTAACTAACCAAATAAAAATGTAGAAACAAACCCGAAGTCTTCAGCGTATGCGACGCCTTAACTAAACTACACTAACTGCTAATAAAGGAAAAAATACAAAGGAGGCGCTCACCTCTTGCATAGTGTGTCTAACACTTGTTAGCTACGGGTAGTATGTATCCTGAGTTGCGCAATACAATAATCTGTTCTGCATTTCCACAGTACAAAACGAGAACAGCAAAGTTTTACCAGGCTCTCAGCTCAGAATCTAAATCACACCAAAACCCACAAGCATTGAGTTCACACATTCACAATAAAACAAATACTAAATACAAGTTCAAACTCCGAACACCTGAGCCCACACAGTGAGCTCCTGAGCTCATCACGCCGAGAGCTTTAACCAGCATGGCGACACCGGATTGGCTGCAGAGACAACGCCCTTAATGATGATTAGCAGCCGCCTCCTCCAACCAGTAGAGACTTGATGGGCAGGTTGACAACCTGGAGAGCAGATTGGTAGTGACAAGAGAGGGAGGGAAGGAAGAGCAACAACAAAACACACGTAGAACGTAACAATCTGAAAAAAAAAATTCTAAATTTTTCTGTTTCTCTCCTTCCCTTGCTAGCTTGTACTTATTTGAACAATGCCTGAGACTTGGTGTTATGGGCAATTCCTCTGTCTGTTTGCCTCTTCAAGATTAATCGCTTTATGTATTTCCCATTTGTAAGTCGCTTTGGATAAAAGCATCTGCAAAATGACTAAATGTAAATCTCCACCACAACACTGTAATGTCCCTTTAAAAAGTTTGTGTCAAAGATTGTTTAGGTGGTTTCTATGGAAATGTTCAGTGACATCAGAGCACATGTTGGACATGGAAGGAATTTAAATTTAAACAACATACGAAGAAAAATCAAGGTAAATATTGCTTGATCAGTTAATATATTTATTCTACGTCATTTCCAAACATGCTGTACCTTCAAGGGTGTTTTAAGGGTGTGACAAACACCTTGTGCACGGCTATGAAATATGACACATGACTATTGCACCTATAACAGCTTATTTTGATCAGTTCTTTAGTTTTTGTGTCGTTATGTTTCTCACAGATTCCTGCTCAATCTAAATCAGATACAGATAAGTAGTATGTACTACTACTAGTAGTAGGTAATTAGCCACATGTTCCTGTGGCTCAGTGGTTAGAGCATTGCGTTAGCAGCGCAAAGGTTGTGGGTTCGATTCCCAGGGAACACACATACTGACAATACAAATGTATAGCCTGAATGCACTGTAAGTGGCTTTGGATAAAAGCGTCTGCTAAATGCATAAATGTAAATGTAGTACAGTAAAGTTTACATTCATGTGAATGCATGCATTAGTGAGAGTGGCTGCGTGTGAATTAATTCTACCTGGCAGCATCTCTCTACTAGTAGTGAAGCTGTGCGATTCAGTTATTAAGAAATATATGCTTGAACTTTTTTAGTTTCTAAGCTATTTTACAGAGAAATCACAGAACAGTGTTGACAATACATTTCCTCGCTGAATGATTCTGTGCGCGCGATGTATTGTACTCACTACTGTCTGTAGCTATGTGTGTGATGTATCCCTGATAGCAAAAGACTCCGGGGCGGATCCCCGCTCAAGTCGGCAGCTCCGCTGTAGTCAGACTCTGTTTGGTCATTCGCCCAGAATATGCCCCGCCTCCGGACCGCGCACTGTCAGTTAGCAGACTCATTAAAGACACTGCCGGATTCTCCATCCGAACGCGCTTTAAAAAAATACAAAAAAATAAAAAATGTTATGGTGCTGAAGTCTCAGAAATCCTCCTCAGAGTGGAGAAGCTGCAGCCGGCCAGGTTGAAGAGGACTGAACATGGTAAGAATTCGTATTAATACTGTTAAAATATGCTTTATTTGTACAGTTGTCAGTAACATTAACGTTAATAAATTAGTGAATTTCCTTGTTAGTGTTTTAAATTTTTGAAATTGCATTGTGGAATGTCCAGTTAAGGCTCTCTGGCATAATTAGCATTATCGTAGATGTGAGTAATAACAGGCTTATTTGGACGGGATCTCCTCCTTTCTGTGAGAGGGGTAGTTTAGTTGGCTGGATTTTAATCAAGTCCTGATTGTAGCTAGGCTAAGTTAAAAGTAGGTATTTTTTTCACCCCTCTTCAGGGATGTTCTAGAGTATTTCAAGTATATTTTTGCTTATATTTCAACAAATATATTCCCCACCTCTCCTCGTAATTTTAGTAACTTACATGAAATAAACTAGCGGACTCATTACGGATGCTGGGCGGATTCGCGATCCAAACGCGCTTTTTTTTTCTACCAGTCGCATCTCAGAAATCAAATCAGAAATCATCCTCCTCAGAGCTGCGGCCTGTCAGGCTGAAGAGGACTGAACACGGCAAGAATACTGTTAAAATATGCTTTATTTGTACAGTTGCCAGTTGAAACTCAATTCGGCCAGGCGCACAGAATATGCCCCGCCTTCGGACAGCGGACTCGCTACAGACGCTGGGCGGATTCGCTGAACTGACGCGCCTTTTCAGCTGTCGCCGTTGCTGAATGATCGTCCTTAGGGTGCAGAAGCCGGAGCCGGCAGGTCGGAAAACGGTAAGAATAGTTAAAATATGTTTTATTTATACAGTTATGAGCCAGTAATATAACCGTTCATTGCTTTTGTTTGATATTTTTGATTCTGAAATGATCATTAAGTCAACATTCGCTCTTCAGTTGTCATTAGTGTAGATTTGAAACGTTAAAAATAAATTTGGTAGATAACTTTTTGAGTAAAAAGCTATTTGGACGGGACTTCTTTCTTTCTGGGTGGTGGGTTGATAACATTAGCTATCCAGATTTTAATCCAGTCCCGAGCGCCTATTTGAAATTTTTTTTCATCCATTTTCCAGTAAAATAGCAGGCGAGAAATAAAGTTAGGCCTAATGTTACGTACTTTTTACACATCTTGTTCTCGTACTAGTTCGAGTCTGTTTTCGTTTATTTTTTGACATATATTCTGCTTCTTCCCATGTGATGTTTCAGATAATTATTTCATATCATACCAAATCATATTAAGATACCGTGTGTGTGTGTGTGTATGTATGTGTGTGTGTGTGTGTGTGTGTGTGTGTGTGTGTGTTGGTTTTGGTGGATTTCAAGGACATTTCACCAGTTTACATACCAGCATTATAAGGACATTTGGGATTATGGGGACAAAGGACATGTCCTCGTAATTCAAGCAATGTAGATTCATCTATTTTAGCCTCAGGAACAATCTCCTGCTTTTTTTGTGAATGTCCTTCTAAGTGGGTGAACCAGTTTTCTGGTGTTTTCGAGTGTGTGGCATTCTGCCTCTATCGGCAGGATCTGTTACTGCTGATTTATACACATTACGACCTAAATGGGCGGAGATGCCTAGGAAAACGCGGGCTGCCTTTTGATTGGCTAATCACGCTCATGCGCAGTGGAGGCGGGGTCTCTCCAGAAGCACGCAATCTGAAAATGGAGGAGTGATACAGCAACGGCCATTTAGGTAAGTAAATAAAGTATAAAGATTTATATATTAATTCATAAAAATTAGTCTTGTCTATATGGCTTATTTTCTGTGGATTGTATTCTTCTGGCAGTCGCTAAAATATATATTCACGCAGTCATAATCCGTATGTGCGATATAGGAAGCTCGAAGATAGGCCGCGATTGAATAATACATGTAACGTTATGTAACGAATTACTTATAAAAGATTAGCAATATTAGGCAAGGCAAGGCAAGTTTATTTATATAGCACATTTCATACACAGTGGTAATTCAAAGTGCTTTACATAAAAAGTGAAATAATCATTCACAGCAATAAAAACAAGGAGTTAAAAATAATAAAACAAGGAATTTTAAAATGATATAGAAATTGATTTAAAATGAAATTTAAAACAGTTAAATAGAATAGGATTATACATAAAATAATGCAGTCAGTTCGGACGTAGCACAGTGCTCATTCAACAAATGCACAGCTAAATAGATGAGTTTTGAGACTGGATTTAAATGTGGCTAATGTTTTAGCACATCTGATCTCTTCTGGAAGCTGGTTCCAGCTGCGGGCGGCATAATAGCTAAAAGCGGACTCCCTTGTTACTGCTTTGACATGACTACTAAAGCTAAGGTCTGTCTCTAGAATCACCCCAAGATTTCTGACTTGATTTTTAGTTGTTTGACCCCTAGAGTCAAGGTATGCATTCACCTTGAGAACTTCATCTTTGTTTCCAAATGCAATGACTTCAGTTTTCTCCTTGTTTAACTGAAGAAAGTTTTGGCACATCCAACTGTTAATTTCATCAATGCATTGGCAGAGGGAGTCAATGGGGCTATAATCATTTGGAGATAAGGCTAGGTAGATCTGGGTATCATCAGCATAGCTGTGGTAGGCAATTTGGTTCTTCCTCATTATCTGACTTAGTGGGAGCATATACAGGCTAAACAAGAGCGGTGCAAGAATTGAGCCTTGTGGGACTCCACATGTCATGGACGTCCACTTAGACTTATGCTCTCCTATACTCACATAATAACCTCCCTTCTAAGTATGACCTGAACCATTTGAGTGCCATCCCAGAAAGCCCGACCCAGTTTTCCAGTCTCTCTAGAAGTATGTTATGATCGACAGTGTCAAACGCAGCACTAAGATCTAGTAGTACCAGCACTGATATTTTGCCAGAATCAGAATTAAAGCGAATATCATTTATTATCTTAATGAGTGCTGTCTCTGTGCTGTGATGCACGCGGAAACCAGATTGAAAATTATCCAGGAATCCATTTGAGTTTAAGTAGTTGTTCAGCTGATTAAAACTACCTTTTCAATAATCTTACCTATGAAAGGAAGATTTGATATTGGTCTATAGTTGCTCAACATGGTGTTATCAAGATTGCGCTTTTTCAGAAGGGGCTTAACAACTGCAGTTTTCAGGAGTTTGAAAAGTCCCAGAAAGAAGTGAGGTGTTCACCACTTCTAAGAGATCTGCTTCTAAACAGTTAAGCACACTTTTGAAAAAATATGTGGGAAGTGTATCAAGATAGCAGGTTGACGATTTAAGATGCTGTACTATTTCTTCCAAAAATTTTCTATCAATTGTTTTAAAAACAGACATAGTCACTTCTTTTTGAGATTGCTGTCGAATCTGTGTGACCTCTGTATTACAGGAAGATGTGCCAATCTCCTTCCTGATATTACTGATCTTCTCTGAAAAGAAGGAAGCAAACTCATTGCATTTGCTGTCAGAGAGCATTTCACTGGGAATCTGACTTGGGGGGTTTGTCAGTCTCTCAACAGTAGCAAAAAGAGTGCGAGTGTTGTTTAAGTTACTGTTTATAAGGTTTGAGAAGAAGGTCTGTCTAGCTGTGGCTAGTTCCAAATTGAAAGCATGAAGGCTGTCTTTATAGATGCTATAGTGTATTTCTAGTTTCGTCTTCCACCACATCCGCTCAGCTTTTCTGCATTGTCTTTTCATATTCTGAACTGCTGTTGATTTTCTCCAAAATGATTTTTGTCTGCCATTCTTCTTGCTGACCTTTATCGGTGCAATATCATCAATAACATTCTTAACTTTTGAGTTAAATGAATCCAGGAGAAGATCAACAGAGTCTGCAGAAATGCTTGGTGTTAAAGATATTGCCTTCATAAATAGCACACAAGTGTTCTCATTAATGCATCTCTTTCTGACAGAGACAGATCTAGATTCAGTGGTGACAGAGATCAATATATCAAAGAAAATACAGAAGTGATCAGACAGAGCTACATCCTTAATGACAATGGATGAAATGTTTAGACCTCTACTGATGAGTAAATCTAGATTGTGTGTGGGTCCGTGCACATGCTGAATCAGGTCAAAAGTGTTTAAAACAGTTACAATTTCTTTTGTAGTTTTGATTTCAGCATTGTCTATGTGAATATTAAAATCCCCTGCAATAGCAAAACAGTCAAACTCTGAGGAAATCATTAATAACAGTTCTGTGAACTCTTCAACAAAGGCTGGAGAGTATTTTGGGGGCCTGTAGATGATGATAAACAGAATGCGTGGGGCACCTTTCAGCACAATACCTATATATTCAAAAGACAAGTACTGACCAAATGACACTTGCTTGCATTGATAAACATCTTTAAACAGAGCAGCTCCACCTCCACCTCTCCTAACAGTCCTGCAGACACTTAATATATTAAACGTATATCGGAAGTTTTGGAAGAACTGTCAGACACAAAGACACTAAATGCCTTGAATTCGCATTGTGACTGAGAGCAATAATCAGGATGATAGAAATTTAGATAATTAATGCGTTTGAAAAGCTAATATGCTAATAATAGACATAACACAGGCCATGTACGCGATTCATATGCATTCACAAGGGCAAAATGAACATTTATATGACATAAATTAATATAATCTGCATGTAACGCGTTCTGCATTTTGCAAATATTTAATTTGTCATCTTTAGATTAAATGGCCACGGAGTTATTATGATAATGCTAATTTTCCCTGAGAGAAGCTTTGGGGAATATATTTGTTAGCTATACTTTAATATGGGTTATATGTTAATTATTAAATTATTATTATTAGTAGTACTTATTTATTTATACTTAATTTGTACTTCTTTACTTTATGTCAATTAACTGTAACAGAGGTCAGCTCAGACAGTTTTTAAGAGTATAGTAATTTAGAATTAATAATACATCAATATTATATTGACTGTTACAATGCAGATGAGACTGTCCAATTTACAGTAAAATATTAAGATAGTTAAATGTTTTAAGGTCTGAATAGCAGAATAAAACTAAAATGACTAAAAGCATCTCTTCTTGATCTTCTGCATAATTAACACATCCTTATTGATTTAAAAAAATAATGAAATATATAATTAGAGGTACAGAGGTAATGCAAAATGTATCTAAACCATCATGTAATGAATTGTGCTGACTTTATCTCATGTCAACCTCACTGTAAAATACAGCTATTCATAGAGGTGTTCAGATGCTGTTTACGTAAAATGATTATGTACACAGTGCTTTGTTTTCCCAGAGTGTGTTTTACGTGAACTGCACTAAATCCTGGAGTAAACTGTACTACCTCCTGAGGGTAGTCCGAGTGTGTTTGGACTTTGGGGCTTTCTTGTAAAATTCAACTGAGTTGATATCATACACCCTGAAAAGAAGCGATTCTGTGTATACTGTATGGATGTTGCAGCAAATTACAGATGCATATATTTGGAAATGTTCTGTGTATTTAAAGTACCATATGTTACTTTCTGCAGATAGATGAAATGGAGAACAGTTCAAGGCTTCACAGGCCTGTGTGTGATGCAGAGAGACACATAAAATCAAGAACTGCCCTTGGGCAGCAGTTCATTAACAAGTTCAAAGGTACGGTACTCCTGCACTGACAGCCTTGTACTGTTTTGTAATGTCTCATAATCATGTACTTGTCATCATCACTCTAGGCTGGTCCCTGGACCGTTCAATCTCACTGGTGTGATTCAAAAGTTATGTAGATGGACATTATAAACTACTATATTCAAATCTGCTCTCCTGCCTTTGACTGGCACTCAGCCAAAGACAGACTTGCACAAAACTTGTCATAAATATTAACTGTTCTATGCTTTCAACAACATATTGTTTATGTTTCAGACATTTAAATAACCATATATAGTAACAAAAAATATTTATACACACGGATGCCTGTGGAAACTCCAGTAATAATCAAAATAAACCTCAAACATAATTTGATTATACATTTTATTCATGGCAAACATGCAATGTGTAGTTAACCATAAAGTTGATTATTCTTCTCTCAGTTCACCAGCCTGTCACAGAAACAGAGGAATCTATGTGTAAATCTGACAAACTCCTGACTCCTTGACTGTGTTAGAGCTTAAACAACCGTTGCAGTTCCGTTCACTTTAATTTTCATGTCAACTAATATGATGATTTTAGATGTAGTAGAAACACATGATTGAATAGTATCTCACACATTCTCAAAAAATTGTTGCAAATGCGACTATTTTGGTCGCAGTCTAGAGCCCTGTGTAACTTTAATCGCACTAGCGATTAATAAATAAAATGGCATGCTGCTTACAGACGAACATTGTAGCCATATCTACTTCTCTCTGTTTATGGATGTGGAGAATCACACAGGTACCAACAAATTGAAAATAGACCCACTATAGGCTCACCGTACTGATTCAATACAAACAATGTACAAAGACAAAAAAAAGTTAGTTACACCATATGTGAACCTGAAAACACACTGCATTTAAGAACAGAATGATTTGCCAGGACATTGTATTGTGTTAATGATTAGTGAATAGTAGACTTATAACTGTCATAAAATCCTGTTAAACCACTCTGTCCTTTCAATACAGTCACAGTGTGTTGTCAGTGATATCAATAAGGTTTGGTCATTGTAGCTTTGCATGGTTAAATTCTGTACCAGAAAAGGCAGAACCAGATGTCAGGCGTAAAACAACACTTTAATGCAGTACTTCATATTTTAACTGATGCTATAAAGGTTAGTGCTGTGTGGTATAACCAACAATCTGTGTCACAGTGCTTTCTAAGATTCTGCTGCTTTCACAGCATATCACAGGATTATTTTCCTTTAGCTTGAGCAAATATTCTACACCAGTATTTACGTACATTTATTCTCTCTTTTACAGATGAACGCAGATGCCGTTACTGAAATGTCAAGACTCTTACCAGAAGTTCAGAACAGGTATTGTGTCATTTTCAATGAGCCAGCCTGTGGGATCTAACTTTTTGGTATTTTAAATTGCACGTACGTGAGAGAGAGAGCCTATGGAAGTACCAATAATCAAAATAATATACTTTCAAACATAATAATATACTTTCAAACATAATGATAAACTAATATGTTAAATATAAAAATATTTATAACATCTAGTTCAAATATATTTGCATACAACAGTCATACATCGCTATTAGTACTGCGCCTCCTGGCAAGTTTGCCGCATCGACGCACGGAAGTTATATCAGTCGAAAAGGTCTGCAAAATCAGTCAACGGTGAAAATCAAAAGTATATTTATTTTAAAGACCAACAGTGTAACACTAAATATTGGACATAAACGAACACGTTAAATAAAAGTATTTAAAACAGGTAAGTTCATATATTTGGAGTAAAGTTTAATTAAACAGACACATCAGTCATACAGCGCTCTGGACCGTGCTCCCCATGACGAGCCTTGTATTAGACTGATTTATTATCTGCAATTTTTTATGCTGATGATGTAGAATATGCATTAATATTTTTTAACGATGCAGTATCAGCATGTTTATTCATACAGCTGTTCAAGAAAAGATGTCTCTTACTCTTGACATAATTTGTAAATATAGGTTTATCACCTTGCAGTTCAATTTTGTTGTGGGCTTAGTTTTATAGTCTGTTTTTAAAACATTTCCAATGAAGAGAAGAAGCCTAATCCTCATTTGCGCCTGTGTGTTGAGCGGTGAAATAGTGGGGCAATTTGATACTAAAAGCTGAATAATAACAGGCCTAATAATTAGGGCTGCACTCGACTAAGAATTTATCTGGTCGACTAGTAGTCGTTCATTTGAAGCATTAGTCGACTATTCAAACGTTTATTATTAAACCATTTAAATAATAATTATGAGCCTTTAATTGCCTACGTAGCTTAATAAGTGGTCAAGCACACGCACAAAGCTTGCCACAGCACCAGATTAAGTAATGAATGTGTCAGGGAAAAACAGTAAGGAGGCTGTGTTAACGTTTTAATAATTTGATAAACTAGTGCTTTTTTTGTTTTCGGTTTAAGAGATGAACTCGGCAACACTGACTCGTCATCTCCATCGTATGCACCTATATGCATGTTTCATACGGATTACATAATCTGAGAATATTTGTATTTCATTTGAATTAGTTTATTTGAAAGTAGACACTTCACTCTCTATATATACATTTATTGATGTTTTTAAAGCAAAGATATACATGGAGTTTCATGTTCAAGTTCACAGAGACCGAGACGGCTGTAAGCGCATCCTGTTTGCTTTATTTTACAAAAGCACAATGTTTCGTTGTTATTGTGAGTGCACACAAATAAACGTAGAGTCTTTACAGATTTTAAATATGTATTCCTTTTATCTGTATGAGCAAAAATTACAAATGTTTAAAGAGCAAGTGAGCGCACCGGCGCCTCAATCTGTCCTGCAGTGAGCGCTGCTGTTCACTCCACACAAACACTTCCATAGCGCACATTTCTCTGGGTTAACATTAGATTGAGCGGCCATGTAAAGTTGCTAATACGTACATATTTCAGATGATAAGTCATATTTGTGGTGTAATTATGATAATTATTGTAGTGAAACCAATGGCTACACCATATGTGTAGCATATGTATGACAAATGCACTTCATTATGTAAGTGAATGCTGCTTTATATAAAGCTTTAAAAAAGTCCTTAAAATTCTTTGAATATGGTGAACAAACTGGTGATCTGCAGTTTGGTTTTGTTTTAAAGGGGTCATGAACTGCCTTTGTTTTTAGTTTTTTTTTGCTGTTCTCTGAGCTCCACTTAAAATGTTAAGAAGATTTTTAAAAAACATAATTTTGAAGTAATAGGCTGTTTTCTGTCCTGTTTCTGACCCCCGTCATCAAACCGCTCTGTTTGAACAGGCGTGGTGAATTGTAGACTCCGAAGTAAACACCCACTGCTATGATTGGCCAATAGTTGTGTATGTTCGACAGTCTACATCCTTCACAGATGGACGCTGCTGTGATTTTAGGGCAAAAACACATAAATATTTAGTACATATCAAACGATCTGTAATAACAGACAAAGCAATAGTGATCACGTAATAAAAGCAGTTACTCACTCTTGTGTGACATTACTGTCAGATCCAATATAGTCGTACAGCGTCGTCTTTATTGTGCCTCGCTTTTAAGTTAATCCACGGTAAAATGAAGAAAAAATGTGCGATTTAATTAGTTTTTTTATTTTAATCAATTGACAACACTCACTGATAATTGATTTTATGCACTTTCTGATACAGTCTCAAAGTATTGTATCAAACTAAGGTTATTCAAATAAAGGAATATTTCCAACTCCGTATAAATATTCAAAAATGCCTGCTTTTTTTCTTATTGAATCATATAATCGAGGTTTGAATGCAGTGATTGGATAGCATTATATTGTAGACAATAATGGGAGATTAATCAAAATGAACATGCTGCAGAAATAACTTATAAGACTTGTAAAACTTGAGCAGTGTGCAGATCCCTGTTTGTCTTATGACTGTAATGACACCAGCAGCGCTTATTAAGTTAGGAGCTAAGAGCACTGTTTAAAGAAACCGTGACAGATAGTTGATCAAAATAAACTTAATTAGATAAAGTCAACATGTTCATGGTTATTTCGAAGACAAACACCGATGTTATGTCAAAGTCCTTTCTGAAATTTAGCTGTTAGGGCTGCACAGTATTTAAGAAGACAACAACAACAAAAAACTGACATGCAATATATTTTTTTCTGCCATATATACAGGTGCTGGTCATATAATTGGAATATCATCAAAAAGTTGATTTATTTCACTAATTCCATTCAAAAAGTGAAACTTGTATAATGTATACATTCATTCCACACAGACTGATATATTTCAAGTGTTTATTTCTCTTAATTTTGATGATTATAACTGACAACTAATGAAAACCCCAAATTCAGTATCTCAGAAAATTAGAATATTACTTAAGACCAATACAAAGAAAGGATTTTTAGAAATCTTGGCCAACTGAAAAGTATGAACATGAAAAGTATGAGCATGTGCAGCACTCAATACTTAGTTGGGGCTCCTTTTGCCGGAATTACTGCAGCAATGTGGCGTGGCATGGAGTCGATCAGTCTGTGGCACTGCTCAGGTGTTATGAGAGCCCAGGTTGCTCTGATAGTGGCCTTCAGCTCTTCTGCATTGTTGGGTCTGGCATATCGCATCTTCCTCTTCATAATACCCCATAGATTTTCTATGGGGTTAAGGTCAGGCGAGTTTGCTGGCCAATTAAGAACAGGGATACCATGGTCCATGATACCAGGTACTGGTAGCTTTGGCACTGTGTGCAGGTGCCAAGTCCTGTTGGAAAATGAAATCTGCATCTCCATAAAGTTGGTCAGCAGCAGGAAGCATGAAGTGCTCTAAAACTTCCTGGTATACGGCTGTGTTGACCTTGGACCTCAGAAAACACAGTGGACCAACACCAGCAGATGACATGGCACCCCAAACCATCACTGACTGTGGAAACTTTACACTGGACCTCAAGCAACGTGGATTCTGTGCTTCTCCTCTCTTCCTCCAGACTCTGGGACCCTAATTTCCAAAGGAAATTCAAAATTTACTTTCATCAGAGAACATAAATTTGGACCACTCAGCAGCAGTCCAGTCCTTTTTGTCTTTAGCCCAGGCGAGACGCTTCTGACGCTGTCTGTTGTTCAAGAGTGGCTTGACACAAGGAATGCGACAGCTGAAACCCATGTCTTGCATACGTCTGTGCGTAGTGGTTCTTGAAGCACTGACTCCAGCTGCAGTCACTCTTTGTGAATCTCCCCCACATTTTTGAATGGGTTTTGTTTCACAATTCTCTCCAGGGTGCAGTTATCCCTATTGCTTGTACACTTTTTTCTACCACATCTTTTCCTTCCCTTCGCCTCTCTATTAATGTGCTTGGACACAGAGCTCTGTGAACAGCCAGCCTCTTTTGCAATGACCTTTTGTGTCTTTCCCTCCTTGTGCAAGGTGTCAATGGTCGTCTTTTGGACAATTGTCAAGTCAGCAATCTTCCCCATGATTGTGTAGCCTACAGAACTAGACTGAGAGACTATTTAAAGGCCTTTGCAGGTGTTTTGAGTTAATTAGCTGATTAGAGTGTGGCACCAGGTGTCTTCAATATTGAACCTTTTCACAATATTCAAATTTTCTGAGATACTGAATTTGGGGTTTTCATTAGTTGTCACTTATAATCATCAAAATTAAAAGAAATAAACACTTGACATATATCAGTCTGTGTGGAATGAATGTATACATTATACAAGTTTCACTTTTTGAATGGAATTAGTGAAATAAATCAACTTTTTGATGATATTCTAATTATATGACCAGCACCTGTATATACCTGTATGTATGTATGTATATATATATATATATGTAAACATGAATTTTCACCAGTTGATTCCAATAGCTCAAATTAGACACAATCTTTCTAGAATGAATGAGGTGATTTTGTTGGGAAGGTGAAAAATGGCAATGGTAAACCATCTTTTTTAAGGCTGAACGGTTTGGGAAAACTTGAGAAATGTGGGTGTTTGACCAATTAATTATAAAAAAATAAAAACAAATATTATTTTACTGTAAATTAAAATATAATAATAAAAATTGTATAGTAAGACCGTAAAATTTCAATACTAATTTCTACTATTTACATCTTAATTTCTTAATTTTTACCTCAAGCTTTTATTTTGACGGTTTTCAGAGTGAGGCACAACAGTTTTTCCGTATAAGCAGCCAACTCATAATCCTTTGTTTCTCTGTGTGACTTTTATTGTAAGGCCTTTTTAAAACCTCTAAACTATCAGACTTTCAGATCACAGTACTTTGCTTTCTTGTTTATAGTGACTGGACAGGTTGAACATCATGAGAAGAGAAGAATGATGAAACATTTCTCTACACAGCCAAAGGACATATGGCCACTAAATCAGTGTCTTCAGAGCGAAAAAGCTGAAGAGCCTGTGATAAAAACGTTCAGTGATGACTAGTATGATGACTAACATTAATATGTTTCACTAGTAATGACTCAAGTTTTACCAAATTCTTCAGAAAGAATTATTAATTATTTGGATCAGTATTCTAAAGTGAAGATCGTGATAACTCCCTAGTAATTACTGACGTTATTGTAAACTTTTGAAGTTTTTGTAAGTTTCTGGTTAGTAATTAATTTGGCTAACACTTAAATCATTACTAGTGGGTTACAGTTATCTTCACTTTAGAATACTGATCCAAATAATGAGTAATTTATTCAAAAGGATGTAGTAACACATCAGTCATTACTATCCAAAACCTTACATATATCTCAACAGCTTACAATGACGTCAGTCAATATTAGAGTTATGTTGCTTTTCACTTTAGAATACTGATCCAAGTAATTAGTAGTTCCTTTATAAATATTTGGTAATACTTTATTTGTTACTAGTGGATTATCATGATCTTCACTTTACTTCACTTCAATTTATTATACATTATGCATAATTCACATTAATTGTGAACCTGTATACAGTAGTTCTCCAGGAGATATGAAAATATGAAAATAAAAATTATAGTTATTTATTAGCTAATAGTGAACTATCAATTTCAACCGAGCGCTATTACTTACTAAATTGTTAATAGTAGTTACTATAATGTTAATAGTGCTTTAGTCATTTGTAAGACAGAGGAGGTCTGAAAGTTAGTGATGTTTGCACCTTCTAACCACTACGCTGTCAGTGTTTACTGAATGCAGCTATAAAAATGTGTTTTTGCAGCTTAGTTCTCAAAGATTGTTGCACTTTATAATGATGATATTTCAACTCTTGTATAACTCTTGTATAAAAAAAAAATGTGTAGATGTTTTTTATTGCAATGTTTACGTATAATATGTATTAATTAATTGTTACTAATGTGTTAATAATTAACTTATTTAAATGCTTTGTATTTTCAAGGAGTAAGCTAGTTAAAAATAGTCAAATAATTAACCTTCTATGCTGTTGGGAGTAGGGCATAGGGATGCTCACCTCCATTTGGAATTCGCCCATTTTTTCCTACACTCGCTATACTTTATAATTAAGAACAACAAAACTGCTAAAATGTTAATAATAGTCATTTTATAATAAATCCAAAAGCAATAAATGTGGAAATAACTGTAAAAGGAAGTGGAAAATAGCTAATAATAACCTCTGCGTGACTCATCTTACAAATAAACAGAGAGAAGTAGCTCCGGCTACAATGTTCTTCCACAAGATTCATGCACTTTTGTTTATTAACCGCTAGGGTACCAAAAGTTACATAGTGTACCTACCCGTATAAACATCAGATTGTACACTTTTGTTTTAAAGGCAGTGGTTATGTGTGTCCTTTTATAAAATGGTAGCTTCAATGATATTTCATGAAATCTTTACATGTAAATCTGCTTTTGTATTACAGGTGCTGTGAGAAACAACAAAGTCTCCCGTGCCGCCACTGAGGACGACATTGTTAAACACGTGATACGGTGGTTCAACCTGGCAGCAGATAGGGGAAGCTCAAGGAGTCGCCCCACTGTCAGCACCTTGACCCAACAGTAGCCTCTATAAGATGTTCGTTTAAAAGTATAATTCTATTCAGCAAAGAATCTTAATATTTCTGTATTTGTTTTTATTCTTTTTCATTAAGTAAAATGTTTTTATTAAATAAAACAATGTTCTTGGTACAATTTTTCGTGGCATTTTATTTTCCTGTAATACCTATTCAATTTATACATAATAAAACTATGATAAATAGGTTATTACTGTGAATATATTTACAGTCTGTAATTAAATATTTTTATAGTTCTATTGTGACTGGCTAAAAGGATGAATTTAGATTACATTTTTTTGCATGATTTAATGTTTTATTAATATTAATAAAGGCAGACATTTTATATTCAAGCTTTTATAGAGCAATCTAATCTATTTAATCTTTGGTCTGTTAGATTTGAAATATTTTTGTAGCTAGTTTACCAGATTAGTAGTTTTGAATGAGGGGTATACAGACCGAATGGTCCACTAATGAACGGGTCCGGACTGGATCCGCGCCGGATGAGCTACTTCATTAACGGGTCCGGATCGGATCCGCGCCGGATGAGCTACTTCATTAACGGGTCCGGATCGGATCCGCGCCGGATGAGCTACTTCATTAACGGGTCCGGATCGGATCCGGGCCGGATGAACCGCTTTATTAGCGGATACGGGTAGGGATCCGGTCCAGATCCGTAATCCTTATCTGTTCCGGATCCGCTGCGCTGTGCAAGTGGACGCCGTTCAGGACCCGTTTTGCGGATCCGTTCCAGATCTTGTGGTACCTCCGGGGCGGATCAGCTCCGGAGTCATTTTGCTATCTGGGATTGTACTCACTACTGTCTGTAGCTATGTGTGTGCGTTACAGTGCAGCAGCGCATGAGATTAGAACCTGATTAGCATTCTGCCATTACATTTCCAGCATCCAGTAATATCACATGTGTTGTGGAGCGCATTCAGAGTATGAATTAGTTTGTAATTTTAACTGTTTGGAAACGGAGCGTAAATGTGGATTTATTATCCTATTGCGCCCTCTATTGGACCAGCGACTAGTCGACTTCAAGCTTAAAGTCCACTAGTCTGTGCAACCCCTACAACACACACATTCTTTTATATTTATAATATTTAAAAAGTTCTCATCACACATTAAAAATGTATCCACAATTTATGAGATCATGCTCTACTTAATATAAAAATTCAAGTTGTTTAATTTATATTTATTTTCTATATATATATTTAGAGTTTGACAGGTGTACAGTTCAGCATTTGGTCCTCAGGGCAGTTAATTTATCTAATTGACATATGTGTAATTATTGTACATTGTGGAAGAACTGGTAAATCTAGTTACAAAAATGATCTTAGACAATTCTTGAGTGGCATAAGTTATTCTATTTTTAAATATTTAAAATATTCTATTTTAATAATGTATATTGAGATGTGGTGGAAATGACATTTGTTCATTGCAGGTTGGAAAAATGTAAAATATTAACAATTTCTCTTGTAATCTAAGTTTGTCCTCTTACAGACCTTAAAACTAGACAAATTATTTAAATGTACGAGACTGCGTGACTATTGAACAAGTTTTTTATATTCAACTTCACAAGGCTAAAAGTGCCCCTAGTTGAAGAAACGCCCTTATATCAGTGATTAATAGGTCTGGCAATCTGTGAATTATCCTTTGAATCAATCCTTTATCTTATCCTTCGAAGGTTTTATTTTTGCATGTGAATTTCTTTTATTGTTTTACCGTCTGAGTTGACTTTTATTTTGGTGTGGTGACGTGACATCATAAGTCTGCGCTGCGCTCCTGCATCTGAGATTCTGCTGAAGAAAGGTGGGTTTTTAATCCTTAAATCAGTAAAAGCCTGTTCAGACAGTTTTACAGATAACTTAAAAATGAATTATTTTTTCACACAATGAACATAGTTTTTATGAGTGAAGTGAATGTATAAAAGTAATGGACTGTTTTTGTGAGTAAACAGAAAAGGTGAGTCTCATTTTCTATTTCAGGTAAAGAAATTATAAATATTTTTCAATTTATCAAGGAAACACTGATAATAATCAGAAATGTTTCTTGTTTGTGAGGCTGGGGAAGGCTTAGCTTTAATTTGATAATAAATCCTTAGATCTCCAATGATTTGTAATCAAAGACTGCTTGCATGTTAACAGATGTCCCCAGTTTCTGAGAAATAAATGTGTTATTTTGTAATTGTTCTATTGTCATATTTGTTCTTAAAATTTCTATTTTAGGTTTTTAGTAATGAAAATATTGTTACATTTTATTTATTTTTAATTACAATTTATTTGAAAAGGGACCAAGCACAATTTTAACAAATGTTTCCATTTCATGCATTGTACCGAATTTAGCCAATGGCTAGTTTCCATCCGCAGTCCCTTGGCAGGTAATCGCAATCACAGTTAAACACAAAAACATACAATACAATGACACTGTAAGCCTGGTGCCAGTATGTCTGCCGCATCCCCCTCGAGAGGACAAAAGGCCCTCCTGAAATCAACAGGAACTATCTCTTGCATATGTAACAGCAGCATCCAAGACGCAACACACCGGGTGGTCCACACCCTGTACTGACGGTCTCATCATCTCCCCCCCTCTCCTCATCACCTAGAATTCACTGAAAAACCCATGCAATGTAATATGTAAAAAAAAGTAACCATACATGTTTGATATCATTTGAAATGTCTCAGTGCGCCTGGTAAAATGGTCTCATTCTCCCAATCATAATGAAAAGCTAAAATAAGTTCTAAAGTATGAGAAGTCCTACAACTTAAAGGTGTGCCCTCCCCCTGATTCTTCTAGTCAAAACCACCTCCTGTATGTAAATAAGTATTCTCTGCCACAGGAGATCAAGAAGCCATTTGGTTGCAAATTCTAAAGTCTAATTATAATACCACCATTTGGTGGTTTTATTGAATTATCTGGGTTTATAAGGAAAGGGGACACAAAGTTCTGGGAGTCTGTAGGTTGACTGCCCACACAATCACTTGTGTGTAGTTTTCATTGCCAGGTATGGTTAACTGATGATTCTATTCTTGTAACATTGGAGTTTTGAATTATTGCTTCGATTACCTGGTCAATAAATTGTAACGTTTGATTCTATTCTAACTGCCTCTAAAGATTGCTTTCTCCCTATTAGATTAGCGGATTCGTATATTTCGCATAAGCCTCGTCAGTTTTAGCGACGGCTAATATCCGGCATCTTTTCAAGTGTACTTGGATGCAGGGGCGGGTTAATTCCATTTAGGGACGGCGAACGCCGTCTGGTCAGACTAAACTCGGGTACGCCTATACCTCTGACTTTTGATTTAATGTTACTTTAAACAAGAACTTGACCAATCCAAAGCTATTACGAGTGTAATAGGCTGGAGACTTTAATCACGCAGACTTAAAGAGTGTGTTCCCGAAAATATACCAGCATGTTGACTTCGCTACAAGGGGAAAAAACACGCTGGACCTTGTTTACACCACCCAGAGAGGAGCATACAAGGCCCTCCCCCTCCCCCATCTCGGAGCCTCAGACCACATCACTGTCATGCTAATGCCTGCACACAGACCGCTCGTTAAAGTCATCAAACCGACACAAACAGATTCAAGTGTGGCGGAAGGGTCGTCAGAGGCACTTCAGGACTGTTTCGACACCACTGACTGGAATATGTTCAAGCAGGCTGCCACATACAACAATACTACAGACCTCCAAGAATACACTGAGACTGTCACTGCCTACATCACCAAGTGCATTGATGATGTAACGGTCACAAAGACTATCACTGTCCGGGCCAACCAGAAGCCGTGGCTGACAGGGAGGTCTACAGACTTCTGAATGCTCGGGCAGCTGCCTTTAGAGCTGGAGATGAGGAGGGCCTGAGGACAACTAGGGCCGACCTATCCCGCGGCATCAGAGAGGCCAAGAGACAGTACTCCAGGAGGATAGCCCATCGCTTCAGTGACAGCAGAGACACTCGGAGCCTGTGGCAGGGGAATACAGACCATTACGGACTACAAGCCCCCACCACAGACCTGTGACAGCATCATCCCCTGCTGAAGAGGCTGAATGCCTTCTTTGCTCGCTTTGAGGCACAAAACAGCACCACTGCACAGAAGACTCCACCTCCTCCCGGCGACCAGGTGATGGCTGTCCTCGGACAGCGTGAGGAGATCCTCAGCAGGATCAATGCACGCAAAGCTCCGGGTCCTGACAACATTCCTGGGCGTGTACTGAGAGACTGTGCAGTGGAACTCACTGATGTCTTCACAGACATCTTCAACATCTCACTAAGTCAGGCTGTTGTCCCCACATGCTTCAAAGCTACCACCATCATTCCAGTCCCGAAGAAGTCATCTCCATCCTGCTTCAACGACTACCGTCCAGTAGCACTCACTCCTATTCCAATGAAGTGCTTTGAACGGCTAGTCATGCAACACATCAAGTCTGTCCTCCCCCCCTCCCTGGACCCCTTCCAGTTTGCATATAGGTCCAACCGCTCGACCGATGATGCCATCGCCACTGCCCTCCACCCAGCCCTCACACATCTGGACAAAAAAGACTCATATGTCAGGATGCTGTTCATAGACTTCAGTTCAGCATTCAACACAATCATCCCTCAGCAGCTCACTCACAAATTGGCCCAGCTGGGGCTAAACACCTCTTTGTGCAACTGGTTGTTGGACTTTCTGACCGGAAGACCTCAGGCAGTGGTCGGCATTAACACATCCAGCACCATCACACTGAACACAGGGGCCCCCAAGGATATGTGCTGAGCCCCTCCTCTTCACTCTGCTGACCCACGACTGCACACCGTCACACAACTCTAACATTTTCATCAAGTTTGCGGATGACACGACTGTGGTGGGTCTCATTAGCAACCGAGATGAGACAAACTACAGGAGTGAGGTGAGCCGCCTGGCTGGGTGGTGCAGGGTCAACAATCTCTCTCTGAATGTGGAGAAGACAAAGGAGATTGTTGTTGATTTCAGGAAAGTGCACACTCAGCATGCTCCTCTGACCATCAACGGTGCGACTGTGGAGAGAGCAGCACCAAGTTTCTGGGTGTGCACATCACAGAGGACCTCTCCTGGACTAACAACACTGCAGCACTGGCCAAGAAAGCACAGCAACGTCTCTACTTCCTCCGCAAACTCAGAAGAGCCAGAGCCCCGGCCCCATCATGTGCACCTTCTACAGAGGCACCATCGAGAGCATCCTGACTAGCTGCATCACTGTGTGGTATGGCGCCTGCAACGCGTCCTGCCGCAAGTCCCTTCAACGGATAGTGAGAGCAGCTGAGAAGATCGTTGGTGTCTCTCTCCCCTCCCTCAGGACATCTACAGCACCCGTCTCACCCGCAAAGCCCTCAGCATTGCAGGTGATCCCACCCACCGACACACAGCTTCTTCAGTCTGCTGCCATCAGGAGGAGACTGCGGAGTCTCAGGCGAGGACCAGCAGACTGAAGGACAGCTTTGTCCATCAGGCTGTCAGGAAGCTGAACTCCCTCCGTCCTTGCCCCTCCCTCTTTTACCCCACGCAACACTGAACTCTGACACTACCCCCCACAATGTCCACACCCCCAGGTCCCCCCCCCCCCTTACAAACTGTGACCCGCACCAGTCACTTTGTGCAGCACTGGAATGATCTCTACCTCATCCAGCATTGTCTGTAATCTACCTCTTCTGACAGTCTGATAAAAGACTGTTCTTTTTCTTGCACTACTCGCATCTGCACAGTTTTGTTTTATTTAACTGGTTTGCACTCTATCTGCCATGTGCCTTATGTCACTTTATCTCTTTTTTATTTATTTTTTATTGTTCTACAATTGTCCTCATTTGTATATCTGTATAGTTTGTATGTACATATGGTTAAACTGTATTTATCTGTATTTGAATGTCTACTGTCAGTGTTTAATGTTAACTGTATGCACCAAGGGTCTGAGAGTAACGCAATTTCAATTCTCTGTATGTATGTACTGTACATGTGGAAGAATTGACAATAAAACTTTACTTGACTTGACTTGACTTGAGTGTAGTACATTGATCTGCTAACATATCTGATAGTGGCCAAGAAACCTTTACTGAAGTAAACAAACTAAAGTTCTGAGGGGGCTCCAAGGGGGTTATTCGATATCTCTGATTGTGTACGTGTGAATTAACGGCAAATCTTAGATACATAACCATAATTTACCTCTGATTGATGACCGGGCCTGACGAGATTGTGTCCGTGAGACCTGTGAAAAACAGGGCCTCTAAGCGATATAGTTTCCCTACATCTGAGCGGATAAAGTATTAAAAGGAGCTGAAAAGAATAATAAATCATTCGTTCATGTTTTAATGATGCACAGATATCATCAAAACCTTTTCATTTATGGAGTCAGATGAAATAACGAGACAAAATATATAAGAAAAGTGTTTCATTTTAATGTTCTTGTTGTGTCGTGAAAAGGAAAGACTGTAATACTGTTGGACTTCAAATGTCCTGCATGTTCAAAATTGAAGGAAGGCAATCTATAAAAAGTATTGAAATTTATTGATCAGAAATTACAGCGCTGGGTTGTTCTCAGACCATAGCCTTACAAAGAACCAACCCAGAAATACATTGTAACAGAATATTTATAGTATGTGTGACGTGTAGGATCCACTCGTGAGTCCTCCAATCAGCTCTCACTTCTTTGTTCCAGTTCTCCAATCAACTCCAGTTCCTGCAAAATAACATCTGATAGCGCCCACCCCCAATTTCTTGAGCTTAGCCGGGCTTTTCTAGGGTAATCTGATCTTGTTATGTGTGTGTGTGCACATTCCACCGCGCCCCACCTAGCCGTTGACCTCCCATCTTGACCCCCACATACCATACCACATTCTATAGAAAACACTTTAGTATTAGCTCAAAGCCTTATATTCCTGCAAGCATAAATGGTTTAAAACATTAATAATGAATTCCTTTAATCATTGATTACACATTGATATATTGGTTTTGCACATATGCACTCATATAATTAGCATAACATAATTTTCAAAAGGTTAATATCCCTCAATCCCTCTCTTGACCTCTGAAAGAGGTCACACATCATTTTCCTCGTCATCATCGTCAAAGGTGCTCCTAGTCGGACCATAGCACACAAACCTTTTGTGTTAGGCGGTACCCTGGTGAACAGGCGTCTGTCACCACAGTAGTAATAGAGGCCTGCTCTTGCCCATGGTCCTATTTTTGTTCCATTATCACTTATTATGACGTTACACCATTCTTCATTAATGCGTCCATAATTAATTGATGCACTAAACGGTGTGAAATTAAAACACGTGTAATTGTTTTGTCTAGGTACAAATGGGCCTGTTCGGGAATCATTTGAAATTGGGGGAAATATAGATGCCAATGTGGTGCAATTGGTTGACCCCACCTCTCTCGTGAGTGACAACATACAGTTATATCCCCATGTGTCATTTGGATGCAGTGGGGCCGGTTCAATGTGCAGCCTAGGTCTGGCACCTGCACATGCTACACAGTCATCTATTTTTTGTTCTTTGGCAGTGTTAATCAACCATTCTAACCACAAATTAGTCTCTCCATAGCCTGTTGCCTTCTCTATTATGTCCTCTGGGGTTAATTTAGTATAATCTACACCTACGTGTTTATCTACCATTGATATAACTGATACATTCTTAGTTTCTGTGATATTTGGTTGAGGTTTAGATACTATATTTATTTTGATCAATCCCATAGAATCCTTTCCATTCTGATCCACCCCTAAGGTAATATACATGGTTACCCTGTCTTTCTTGCCTGGGAATAACTCACTAGCATGTTTAATGCCTCCTAATGAGAGTGTCAGGGGGTTCTGGGTTGTACTATAGTCTCTCTGAAATGAGACACCAGTTTCCCATCCTGTTCCTACTCTTGACCCATACGTGGGCTGACTATATGGTTTCCATAACCCTGTATACTTCCTGACGTGGTTCCAGCTTGGGCATCCTCCTTCCATACTGTGGACCTTATTCTGACCACAGGCTGTATCCGTACCCGTATTATCACACAGATATACATCATACCCTCTCCACGAACTATTCAGGCCCCGACAATTAATAACTGAGCATAAATCAAAAGTGAAAAAGGAAGTTGATCCATTTGTATACTCTAATTCTATACCTCTGTAATATTGCACATGCATCCTCCTTCTGTGCTCTTTTATGTCTGATTGTGGTTGAATTTTGTTGTGATTTTTCTACACCCAAGATTATGCCCACGATTATGAGAGAAATGATGAGGAGGAAACCCATACACGGCCAATCTTCCCACAGCCCTCTTCTCAGCATTTGCCTTAAACACAACATAATTATCAATAAAGGAAAAGAAACAGTATTAGCAGATGCTTGTTAGCAAAGACTTTGAAACACTTAAAAGCACTTATTGACAAAACAATCAATCACACATTATATTTTCAACACACACTTGTCATGTAGTTATCTAGCACCCACACACCTACACCTATCCTTTACTTTACGGTGTATATATGGTTATGACAATATCGATACCTGTAAAAACTTCTCCCAAAATTTTCTGGACTCTTTGGAAGTCAAGTTTATCCAAGCCACACCCCAGCCGGGGTACAGAGACGCTTTTCACTTTATGTTCTACACACCAATCTCTCATATGTTTCAGACTGTTGGTGAAATCTTCGTATGTGGGGAGATCAGTACACTTTCTTTTTGTGATTAAATGAAAGATTGTTCTACCATCCTCCTCATGTGTGACTGCACACTGACCAGGTTTTTTATTTTGCTGTCTCACTTTCTCCACACCATACTTATCTTTAAATGTTACTGCAATGCCTGCTCCATATGCACAATCTGCACTTACACAGTGTAACACAATGTCAACCTGAAGACACACACAGAGAATTCAACAAAAACAACAGACATGAATTATTCCCCAAGTCCTCCCTCTCTGCAAAAGGGAGAAGGTCAACTGACCCCATCACTAACTTTCGTGCAAAGTACGAGCGTCTCCGAGAAAGCCAGAGACGCCTCTGGGTCTACATTCCTAGAGGGTATTTCAACCCTCCCTCTCTCCCAGCACGAAGCAGTACTCTTTTCCATCGGACAGACAAAGGAAAACCGAATTCCTGACATTTTCTCCACGTATAACTATTACAACTATCTACACAAATAAATATATGGATATTTAATGTGTACTCTTTCCCTCATAGGCATGATGTGATGATTTCGAGTGCCAATGATTTAGGACAATGTGGGAATTTTTAATCATGCTTTAAACGATATAAACTGTAATGTGTGTATTATTATGCGGTGTTTGATCCCTAAAGAAAGCTAGCCTCCGATGTGATAGACTGTGTTGATGACCGTTAAATTTTAATACCCTGCATAATTATACATGTATAAAGATCGATAAGGATATCCTTCCCAAAAGTGAAGAGATATCACATCACCTAAAATTCCAGCCCAGCAAGCCTGGACATGGGCGGGGCTCCGCCCCATACGGACAATCGGATTCGACAAGCCGCCCGTGGGGAGGGGCAAGTCGGACTGTTGAAAAACAACGTGCGAATCACAAATCGCTCTCTCTCGAACATGGCGTGACTCTTGGCATGAACATCTATTGGCTCTTGAACATCTCTTGAATAGCGCTCGTAACTTCTCTGCCTGCTCGCGCTCTTACCTGAACTCTGGCCTCGACACCGACTAAACCAACCATCTAGTCGAATTCGAAGGATAGAAGGCATAACAGCAAAGAACAACGAACTCAACTCCTGCAGGACGAGAGGAGAGCCTTTTCTGTGGCGTCACGCCAGCATCCACATATCACGTGTTTCCACACGAGAGCACCCGAAGCCCGAACCACCCACGTGGCCTCCGAGGACAAAGACCAGAGCAACGCATTTGAAGGAAACGAAACAACTTCCAACCTGCTTATTGTCAACAAGCAAGTACCTCTAACTAAATCTATATTGCTGATTGAACTGGTAAAATCTGATCTGAGAGCAGTAACAGAGCATAAGGCATCTGTCGTGATCTTTTTCCGGTCGAGTCAAGCGTTGAAATAGCTAAAAGGGCTAATTTTAACTTTAGGAGTTTACTCACCAAAATCCCTTATGCATGTCTATGTGTGTATGTATGTTTGTGTATTATTAGTTAATCCATTTATGTTAGAATAGCAGTATCACGAATAAACCTTGTTTCATTTTATAAAGAATTGTCTCTGGAATGTGATTTGAAGTTTTTTTTCCTTATTGCCATAAAAGAGAAAGCTACCTAAGCTCGAATTTGATATGCTGAGGTTAGTGTTCGGTGGACGATCACTTAATACAGTATAAATAAGTTAAATATTAATATTACTTTTAACCAAGCAATATTTAATATTTAATAACTAATTCCCGGAGCTGAAATAATAGCTCTATATTAAACTGGTTTATTACAGAATGGTGGAGGAAAACAGCTGGCATTAAAGAATTAATCTGAAAATCAAACCAGAGACAATAGGGTATTTCTCACTTTTTATCCGGAAAAACTGAGTAAATACAGGAAAAGCGGTTATTTGTGGTACTGCATTCTTGTTGGTAAAACACAGTGCGTTTGAATGAAAGAGAGGGTATTTGTTTAACTCGAGTTTGTGAGAAGAAACTGCAGTAAATAATTAAAAGTCGCTCTAAAGCGCATAAAAGAGACAAATGAGCGTGTTCCTCGTTTGCTCTGATTGAAGGCCTGTATAGTTTGATTTGTAAGTGCGTGTCCCACTTTCAAACTCAGCTATAATGTTATTCTCCCGGCTGTAGGAATATTAAAGTAGCTAATTAATAAATTCTCAGCCAGTATTTGAAGTCACACTAGTGAAATTCAAGCGCACGGCGCTCAAAGGAGTCGTTTTGAGAGGGAGAATATTTGCAATCGATCGAATTGTTTGATGTGTTAATATTTGAACAGACAAATATTCGCATAACGGTCCGCCGAGGCCGCAATGATTTATAAATTAATCAGTAGATTAATTCCTCGCCCTAAACGAGTGAGATTGTATGTGCTATAACGATTCACCTCTGAACAAGGCTTATTGGTTGGGGCGTGAACAGGTTTACACGCAACGGGTGTGAGTCACTATAGCAACCTGTGTGAGCTACCCTGGTGAGCTTAGCCAGGAAGTTTTCAGAGGCTAGATCCGGAGCAGTGTACCAGTGGAGATTTAGCCACGTGTAAGCTAATAGCACTAGCGCGATACAAGCTAACTGAAACAAAGAAGTTTTAGCAGCGTAGCAAATGCAATGCGGTTTGCCTTACGGCTAGTGATTAGCACATAGCATTTAGAGAGTTTGCATATGAGTGAATGCAGTGGGTGTGTGTGAAAAAGTCACTCACGTTTTCCCTTTCTCTCTCTCTCTCTCTCTCCCATTTAAAAGACTAACGTACGTTTTAAGTTGGCTGTGTTAATGTTTCCCAATCATCAGTGTTAACAATTTCACAGGTTGGTTTAATATAACAGCTGATTAAAGTCTTTTTACCTTTTGTGGGACCAGCTTAATAACTGGTGGGTTATTAGAAGATAATTTAGTATTACCTCATTATCTTGATAATATGGTGATTTGATTGCATTCAATTATAATGGCTTTTATGATTTTGAAAACACATCAATGGATAAGCGCTATTGTTAGGAATTTTTAATTATTAACTGAATGTCATAATTAATTGCAAATTTTCAATTAATTTCATTTAAATAAAATTATTTTAATTCCTGCTTCCAGCAACAACAGTATCCATTTATGAATCAAAACGCTCCTATAATGTGATCACTACTGTAAAACCTTAATTATTATCAAGAGGGCCAGAAATTTTTAATTTCGTTTACAAGTAGGATACAGATTAATTATTAATTATTTTATTTTTTTGATGTTAATGACAATGAGGAATGCTTAAGTTTGGAAATTATTTTAATTACTATTATGGGCATCCAAAACTAGTGATTTAGAAGCTGTAAATTAATTTAATAATTAATTGTGAATTCGAAAATTCTAATTACATTTAATAATTAATTACACTTCCTGTTTACATTTTGCAACAATATTGGTTTATCAACTCAATTGCAGATTGCACGTGTAATTTCTAATCCTAGGTGAGCCTATTAATTTTAATTATAACATCATACATTTTAATTAGAAACCACAAAGTCTAATTTTAATTGTAATTTCAGACTTAACACAAGTCTGGCTCCCCCTGTAGGCCATACTTCATTTCCTTAGGTGATCTGATTAACTCAAATAAAATTAATAATAATTTAATTAAAATAATTTTATTAAGTTAAAATTAAATAAAGTCCTCTTTACTTAGGCCTGAGAGATAGTGCTCCCCTAGTGTTGGAAGTGACAGTGACACCATACAATCAAAGTCACTTCTCACCAATCTGGAGCATAAAACGTAACCTTCTAATTAGAAAACTCCAAAAAGGAAATTAAGGTTTCCTCAACTTAGGTCAGTTGGTTTACCCTGTAAACAGCCAAACCAACCTAAGCATATAGACTCAACAGCACCACCTTGTGCCAACGTATTAGTTTAAAATCTTGGGAATAAATCTTAATTTCTCTTTTCTTTTCTCCCTGTTACTAACTTCTAATTTGACTTGTTTGCTTAAGACTTGGCCAGGGGAAGATCACGAATAGAGCGAAATGTCACAATTGAACAGATGTTTATGAAACTTGAGAACCACATTCAAACTGTTTATCATTTACCCTCTATTGTGAAATCCTACCCCTCCCAGTTAAAGCAGGTGCAATGAGAAGATAGACATCGGCAAAAAAATTTTAAACACGCGCGACACACGCTGACCAGCGTTGCGGTGTAAAATCCTGCCATTAAGGGACAAGCACTGTCATTGCTGTTGGTTTCCTCCATCAAGGAGAAAATTGGAATAAGCAATAACAGTCTTATTACAAAAAGAGAAAATCTCGCCTACAATCCTCTGATTAGAAGCGTCCTTCTAAATCAGACTTAACAAAGCGAAAAGAAGAAAATCTGCTATTAAAAGAGATCTGTTTAGTGCTATTGTCCTTGTGTACCCATTCTGTTTGTGTGTTTTCTTTCTCTGCTTCCCAGCTGGGCTGCCCTTATGTGTGCCCAATAATTTATCTGCAGAGACTACAATTAGAAGCACCTGCCAGAGGACCACAAACACAGAGACACACTCAACACTAGCATACACTACACTGTGCACATTTACACCCCTGTTTGTTTTGTTTGTGTTTTGTTTTGCTTTGTTTCCTATTCAAGGTCTGTGTCAGTTCGGTCCAAGATCCCCTGACCCGCCAGAACATGTCTCACGAAACAGAACATGTCGGTCACTGGGAAGGACTGGAAATGTGGCTAAGTGTTACAACGGACAGCATACTCCCTAAAGCTGCTGAAGCACTCCAACATCAGACACAGAATCAACTAGATGACAACATAAAGCATTATGGGACAAGACCCAAGTCAAAACTACAGTCACAAAGAATTAGCCAAGATCACCGGTTCTTTAAGCCACATACTCATCGCCACCCTCAAACTGAGCGACAAGCACGCCCGCTGCGCCAGCAGGAGCTGAAAACGCAACGACGCATAGAGCAGCTGGAGCGTGGAGCTCAGGTGCGACAGGAAGGGACCGATGAGGTGGAGCAGGGCACCGAGGAGGAGACCAACAGGCTAAAGAGACTCTAGAAGCTACCAGCCACGAAATGCAGCAGCTCAAAGAGGACTTCGCTGATCGTGCAGACAAGCTACAGTATGCAGAGAAGCTACTGGAGAAGGCAAAGACTGACTTCAGGGACAAAACAGCAGAATCAAGGCCCTCGAAGTTCATTTGGCTGAGTCAAGGAATGAGATCAGCCGCCTAACACGACAGCTCGACTACGTCACAGAGGAGTCTGAAAATCTCCAAGAGGAACTCAGGCATGCTTATGAACTACGCCGTGAGCCGTCAAGTACAGGGCGTGCACCAACGGCACCCCGTCAAGCAGGACTGGATCACCTGTTCATAGACCGACACGTGAACCGAAGATAGAGGGGATGGTGTTAAAACATTCACCAGCGCCGTCGGAAGAACGCTATATCACGACGGAACCAAAAGAATCTGCTGCAGCCAGCCGCAGGTCAGTGCACGGCTTGGACCTTAAAGATCTTGACAAGCTCGCCCGAAACATCGGAAAATTCAACCCCAGCTTGCCAAACAGCCAAAATGTCCACGCTTATCTGCAAGATATTGATTTCCATCTGGAAATGCGACCTAACGTTACGGACAAAGATAAATTATACTTACTCCGGACGACATCCAGTCCTGAAGTACGCAGCTTCCTTGACCGGCAGCCTGTTAACACAAAGACTGACTATCAACGGCTTCAAAAGGCCCTCATTAAAGAGTTTGCTGACCCTGAGTCCGATCAAGGCTTAGTGGCTGCCCTGGAGACGAGACAAGGACGTCACGACACTCCTCAAGCTTACTACAGTCGACTCAGACAAGCATATTTTGGAACTCGGAATCTGACATGGAAGAGGAACTGAACTTTAAAACTCTCTTCCTGAGGAACCTTCATCCTGGCATAAGCCACCATCTTGGCGTTCTCGCATGCCCACGAACAATGAACATTCAGCAGTTGCGAGACTTGGTGCAAAAAGCCTACGGCAAACAAAAGATGGCCTCAGAAAAGAGCGCAAAACCCCAGCAGTTCTTGATTTCAACACTCAACACCAAGAACTGGCGCTGGAGGCACCCAACGCCAAGACAGTGCTAAGCCACCACACAGGAGTGGAATGCACCCCGTCCAACAGAGAACGAGACTCACACGCTGGAACCCGACCTAAACAGAGGTATGACCGATGGGATGGACCACGTGGGACGTCAACGCTCACCTGGACGACACTGGGATAAGTCATGGGACCAAGCAAGGCCTCAGGAAAGGCAATGGGAGAGATCGTGGAACCCAAGAAAGCGCTCATGGGAATCAATGGAACTCCAAGGAAAGCGACAAACTCACCCTGGAACAATCAGCCCAAGGAATCGGACGAAAGAACTCACCAAGACTCCAAAGTGACCAAGTTCAAACTGAGTCCATACAAGAACGAAAAACACCACCGCACTTCGACTCACAGAAGATGATGGAAATGATGATGAAGGAGTTCTTTCAACGAAAGAGGAAGATAAGAAGTGGAAAAGAAAGAAAACCCGGATTCAGCCTGACTAGCTGACGGACGAGAAAGCAGCGACAAGACAAACGAACCAGCCACAGAAAACAGCACCGCCTCACCTCAGTCTCAGAGTACAATAAACACTTTAACTTCAGATGGACATGAAGCCCCACCTGAAAATCCAGCAACAAAGTTAAACACTAACTCAGCACCCAATACTCCAAACTCCAGCAGCGTTCAGCAGACACCTGCTGTTGAAAATCCTCAAGTTCCTGAAAGCGCTGTCTTAGTCATCTGCCACTCCTCCGAACGCCAGGTCAGCCCTGACATCCTAAATATTTCCTCCCAAACTCCAGTTCCTCAACTCCTAGGCGATCTCATTGAAAAGGGTATAGCAAGAAAGTTTTACCTCTCCATCATCATCGAGCGACACATCAGAGTCGAAGCCCTTCTGGACACAGGAGCCGACATCACTCTAATGTCTACAGAACTTCTCAAAGAAGTCCAAGAATTAACGAAGAGGACTAATGGCACCCTCAAGCTCCAAAGGTGCGAACTAAACGCAAGCATACTCTCACACTGGCTTACAACTAAAACATGTGGCCCCAATCCATCTAACAGTGGGACCCATGGACTTCGTCCATCCATTATCGTGTCAACACTCAACACGTACCCGCTCCTCATTGGAAAAGATTTGCTTAATCGTTTTGAACCCCTAATAGACTTCAAGCACCTAAAGATTTGGACACAAGTCCGTGAGCCTCTGCCTTACAAGTCATTAGACTCCAATGAGTCACAGTGTCAAGTCACAGACACTACCCCTAAGTCAATGACCGATGAAGCAGTAACAGAGCCCAGGTCTGGGCCGAGCACAAACGCCAACGACCCTCTCCTCTGCTCGCTGCACGAGCCTGAACCAAACACAGGCCTCCTTCAAATCATGACTGCGATAGAGGTTCATGGCACGTCAGTGTCCGAGGCAGCACTAGCCCTATGGGCAGAGAACTCAGCCATCAGCCTGAAGCTATTCAAAACATTGAAGCAGAGCTGTCAAAGTCTACCACATGTCACTAAGCATAGCCGTGACCCTCTCAGTCCCTGGTCGACAACCATGGCCACCTCCAAGATCATCTGCGCTCTGGACATACGATGGAACAACAGACAGCTGAGTCACTACTTCCTCGTCATCCCAGACCTGCCGCATGACATCTACATTGGAGCGGATATCATGGTTCGACTCAATGCTCACATTGACACTGTAAACAACATCATATGGGCTCCCCTGTCACACCAATTGACAACTTCAGTCAATCTCAAGAACCTCCAATCCGGTCAAACCATGCCGGACGCATGCGCTATGATTACGGAACAAGGAGCCACAATACCTGCCTACAGCAAAAGTGTCAGTGTCCGCCTCAACATGCGACCTGGCCAAACTCTCAACAGTAAGCTGAGCTTCTTCCAACCTTCCAGAACCTGCCTAAAACTCGGACTGACTCTGGAAGCTACACCTCTCATTGAAGTGTCATCTCGTGCGATATATGTGTTGTTCAATAACTGTATGGCCCAAGACATCCACGTTCCCAAAGCCAGCCACCTGGGATGGCTCATCAACCAGACATTCCATGACTTTGAACTGATGGTACCTGTCATAGGCCCCATACCAGCCCAACTAATGTCAGATGGATACAATGACACTATAACATTCACAAAACCTCATGAAGTCATTGCCATCACCTCAATCCTGCCAGTGTCCAGAGAAAGCGTCTGCCGGTCAGAACTAATGGATGACACTCACCTCACTGTCTATGCTGTCTCAACCCAGCCTGCGACAGAACCACCTACACGGGTGACCAGCGAGGCCCAAAGCCCCTGTAATGACTTAACTGCAGAAGAACCCTACGCCGGGTTCAATACTCAAATTCAACAGATCTTGAGTGACGCGGATGCCCTCCACAACGAAGTGGAGCGCCAAGGACTCAAAGAGGTTCTGCTGAAGTACAAGGACTCTTTCGCAAAGGACTCTCTAGATTGTGGATTGACAAACATCCACACGGTCGCATACCGACAAACCCAAATGCACCACCCACCTTTGTGCGACAGTACAAGATTCCGATAGCGTCATATGAGCCAGTGCAAGAAATTGTTGACTCCATGCTGGAAAAGGGGTCATCCGGCCCTGTAACAGTACATATTCTGCCCGATATGGCCAGTCCTAAAACCCAACGGCAAATGGCGGCCCACTATCGACTACCGCAAGTTGAATCAGCAAGTACCATTGTCACGATGGCCTATGACCCAGTTGGACCAAGAAATACCAAAAATCAAAGGCTCGACGATCCTGTCCACATTGGGCGTCGCCTCCGGGTTTTGACGATCCCTGTCCACCCCGACGACCAACATAAGCTGGCATTCACTTTCGGCAACCGACAGTACACCTTCACACGGTGTCCCTTTGGCTATGCCAATTCACCGGCAGAATTTAACATTTTCCTTAACAAAGCATGCCCTGACGCCAGAGTCCGAGGCAACCTCGTCTACGTAGACGACGTCTTAATGAAAAGTTCAAGTGTGGAAGACCACCTCAAAGAAATTGACCATGTCCTGAACCAGCTGACAACAGCGGGGGCTAAAATCGCCCTTCACAAAGGACAATGGTGCAAAACCAAGGTGAATTATGTTGGACTGCTCGTCGGACGAAACGGCATTGAGCCACAATCTAACCGTGCCCAAGCAATCCAAAGCATAAAAACACCAACTAACGTCTCTGAGCTGCGGAGCTTTCTGGGAGTGTGCAATTACTCACGACAGTTCATCGAAAACTACGCTGACATCGCACGACCACTAACTTCCCTCCTGAAAAGGACGAACCTTTGTTTGGACAAAGGCCCAGGACACAGCTATGAGCCAGCTCAAACAGTGCCTGCGCTCTGCTCCATGCCTCGCCTACCCAGACCCAGGGAAGGAATTCTATCTGGACGCGATTCTCTGACCAGTGCCTCAGCGGGTCTATACCAGCTCCATGATAAGGACAAGCGAGTGGTCGCTTATGCCAGCAAAACTGCTTCCCCAGAATGCAAATATTCACACTGCGAAAAAGCTTTGCTTTGCACTGTGTGGGGCATTCAGCGTTTCTCTAATTACATCGGTGCACAGAAAGTCATCATCGAAACTTGCCACCAGCCAGTTACCTTCCTCAACAGTCAACGAATCAGAGATGGCGTGGTAACCAACGCACGCATAGCTACCTGGCTAATGACACTCCAAGGACGGGATGTGGAGGCAAGATATGCCCAGAACTACAAATCCTCACTGGGAAACGGGCTTGCGGCATGCCAAAACTGCTCAACGGACATGCTGGACACCTCAGCAGAGCCAAAAGAACTGCCACGACCGCATGGCGACAAATCATCGGTACTTGAGGAGAATGTGTACAGGAATGCCCACAGCATATGTCGATGGCTGCTCATACAATCGCGAGGGCAAGTTACAAGCGGAGCGGGTGTGGTCTGGCGCAACAATGACCCGTGCCCACCGCAGCAACTCAAACTTGGCCCACAATCATCACAATATGCAGAAATAGCAGCCATCCTCATCACACTACA
This sequence comes from Gymnocypris eckloni scoliostomus, assembly GCA_027564155.1. Taxonomy (NCBI): domain Eukaryota; kingdom Metazoa; phylum Chordata; class Actinopteri; order Cypriniformes; family Cyprinidae; genus Gymnocypris; species Gymnocypris eckloni. The sequence continues at coordinate 36,723,120 of CM050417.1, forward strand.
ATTGGCTGCAACCCACAAAATCAGAGAACTCCTCATCTGTACCGATTCGAACTATGCCCGTCTAAGTTTCATATGGTCGTTTATTGGAAAAAGGTCAGAGGTCATTCACGTCAACCAGGACAAGACAAAGACTTAAATGACCAAACCGATGCCCTCGCCAAAGCAGGGGCATTACAGGAGAGTCCTGGACATTTCATGCCCTCCCACCCCACCCAACTGTGGCAGCGGTGACCCGCCGCCAAAGTGCCACGAGTGGGCACACACCTGCCTCCTCCCACATCTCCCTGTCGCCTCAGTTCGCTGCTGAAGACCTCCTCACCCTCCAACATACGGACTCAGCAATACAGTCCATTGTAGCACACCTGTCCGACCCCTTGGAAAATCCCATTTCCACCTCGGACCTACAAACATCCTCCGACCTCCGCACGCTCCATTCGATCAAGCACATGCTGCATCTACGAGACGGTGTCCTCACGTATGTCCCTGAGCCACCCACTGCTCCAAGGCTCGTAGTCCCTCATGGCCAAAGGGGGATGATGTTGACACACGCACACGATGCACCATGCAGGACACCACGGAGTCAAGGCCACCTATGAAACACTCAAGCAAGTAGCATACTGGCCTGGCATGCAGCAAGGCGTAGCAGAATACGTTAAAGGATGCCTGGTGTGTTGCCAGTTCCAACCGGCAAATCCAAACCACCGAGCACCACTGCAAAGGAAAGGAATGACCTTCCCATGGTCGGACCTCCAAATAGACTGGGTAGGACCCCTACCACGGTCAACACGGGGCAACAAATATTTCCTCACCGTGATCTGCGAATTCACAAAATGGATAGAGTGCCTCCCAGCTCCCAACGATATGGCAGAAACAACAGCCTGTCTGTTAATGAACCATATCTTCTCAAGATTCGGACTGCCTTTAAGGGTCAACTCTGACCGCGGAACCCACTTCACCGCTGAAATTATGCAAGACGTATGGAAACTCCTGGGTATACAGGCCAAACTCCACATAAGCCATCACCCAATTTCTTCCGGTCAAGTGGAACGGGCTAACAGAACAGTGGTCAGCATGTTAAAAAAATACGTAGCCACCAATCAAAAGGATTGGGACATTAAACTCCCTCTGGTACTGATGGCCGCTCGAGCCACACCCCATCAATCTACCGGAATACCCCCGTTCACAATGATGACAGGGAGAAACATGACGCTACCACTACACCTGCTGTACCAACCTGGTGACCTGAACCTCGTCACCGCCTACAACACTCACCAGTACCTGGAAGAGTTACATCAGCACCTGAGAACAACTTTCGCCTTCGCGCAACAGCAGCTACAACGAAGTGCGGAAGGCCGAAAAGCCTACTACGACCAAAAGGCCTCTCACCATGAGCTCAATGTCGGAGATCAAGTGTGGTACTACAGTTTCGCCCGACCAAGGCCGAATGCTCCCCATCACCTGTCAAAGAAGTTCCTACCTCACTGGACAGGACCCCATGAGATTGTAGACAAGCTCTCACCTGTTGCCTATCGAATCAAAATCAGACAAGGGCGCAGCGAGCCAGTCCTTCGATGGGTCCATCGAAACCAGATAAAGAGGCCCCTGGGCTCCAGCCGACATGGAAAGGGGGAAGATCAGACCCACTGACACAGACCGATATGCACCACACGCACCATATGCATCACACAAGCAGGAATATTGTCATGTTAGGAAAACATATAGCAACCATGCTTAGACACAACCCATATTCTCTCCTCCACAGCACTGCTAGGACCAATCTAGTAGCGAGGAGTTACCCTCAATTTTGTTTTTTTTAATTTTTTTTGCTTGATTTTGATTTTGAATTTTTGTCTTAATTTTTATTTTTGTTGTTTTTGTTGTTTGGTTTCTTTCCTTCGTGTCTCACTTTGTGTTTTCCTTTCCTCTCTCTCACTTTGAACCCCCTTAACCAATCCTTGAATACAGGTCCTGAAATTGAGATCGACTTCCGTCAGTGAAATCGTTGTAATTCGCTGTGAGAACCGTTGTCAACCGACCGAGGCCACCCACCAAAATCATGAACGACATGATATGCGATGTAAGTTCCTTGATTGACAACTTAGCCATGAATAGGATTCCGTGCTACGTGATACCTCTTAGCCTTGTTCAAAGCGTCGTAACCCACACCGCCCGTTAGTCTCATCAAGCCCATCTCACCCCTTTCCCGGCAGCGTTATTCCCATATACGCAAACACGGAAACAGGTGACTTAGTTTTCTTTTCAGTTTGCCCATTATTGACGTTAATAATGTTTACCGGCTTAAAATGTTGTGAATGTTGGATTTTGGCAAGGGGACACCTATGTCAAAATCCACACTCCCGAGGTCGTCGCGTATCACGATAGCAACGAACAGTTGTACTTGGCCCCAAACCTAAAGATGTGTACGCTTACTAAAGACATTCACTTCCTCTGCCCGAGTAAACCGTTCATATGCGATAATACAGAGGGCATCTGTGGCTTAGAAGCCATGAGACCCTACGCTAGCTGCCCCGCCGAAGCAACACCACGTTCTCAGGTTGAGGTAACACAAGCCGAAATTGTCGGAAACCGATGGCTGGTGAACACCCCAGCCCGAACGGCTACCCTCACATATGATCAACACGACACCGCTAAGCGCATTAGTCTGCCTAACCAAACGTTATGGATCACAGTCCCTAAGGGCTCGATCCTCCATATTGACGAACTAGCATTGTATCACCTCACCGGACGGCAGTATCAGGCCGAAATCGAAATCTCACCCTTTTTCAAGCAGCATTCCTTTGTCCTCGATCCAGAATTGGAAGAAAGGATCAAGGAGGAAGGAACGCAGCTTATTGATCTGACACCGGTTGACACAGCTTTAGAAGCTATCGCTCGCCTTCCGCCCGCTGGCGCTCAATTATTCGGTCCTGGTCTGCCGCTGACACGGCGCTTTGTATCTCTACTATAGTAGGATATGTTGTGACTTTGACACTGGCCTTCCTCCTACACAAGCGGTGAGCGTCGTTCAAGAGTCTCTCAACAAATGCCGTCAGGCATCCCTCGCCTTTTTCGGCGTGGTAATCTCGACCTAGAATCCGAACCCGAGAATGTGACCAACCTGATTGAGATCATGCCTATACCGTCTCGTCGAAAACCCGACAATTAAACCAGTCAAAATGACCCAATTGTCAATGATGCTAAACAAGGTAGCCCTATGTCTTCTCAAGTTTCTAACCTGTTTCTTTCCAAATTACCCTGTACCAGGTTTCAGTCAGTGATAGAGATCTCGTTGGTGTCTTGTGTGTGTCCATTCTCTCTGCCTCTTGTTCCAGTGCCTGAAGATGTTCCATCGGGTACATCTCCACGCAAAAGGGGGATGTGTAACACAATGTCAACCTGAAGACACACACAGAGAATTCAACAAAAACAACAGACATGAATTATTCCCCAAGTCCTCCCTCTCTGCAAAAGGGAGAAGGTCAACTGACCCCATCACTAACTTTCGTGCAAAGGTACGAACGTCTCCGAGAAAGCCAGAGACGCCTCTGGGTCTACATTCCTAGAGGGTATTTCAACCCCTCCCTCTCTTCCAGCACAAAGCAGTACTCTTTTCCATCGGACAGACAAAGGAAAACCGAATTCCTGACATTTTCTCCACGTATAACTATTACAACTATCTACACAAATAAATATATGGATATTTAATGTGTACTCTTTCCCTCATAGGCATGATGTGATGATTTCGAGTGCCAATGATTTAGGACAATGGAATTTTGAATCATGCTTTAAGCGATATAAACTGTAATGTGTGTATTATTATGCGGTGTTTGATCCCTAAAGAAAGCTAGCCTCCGATGTGATAGACTGTGTTGATGACCGTTAAATTTTAATACCCTGCATAATTATACATGTATAAAGATCGATAAGGATATCCTTCCCAAAAGTGAAGAGATATCACATCACCTAAAATTCCAGCCCAGCAAGCCTGGACATGGGCGGGGCTCCGCCCCATACGGACAATCGGATTCGACAAGCCGCCCATGGGGAGGGGCAAGTCGGACTGTTGAAAAACAACGTGCGAATCACAAATCGCTCTCTCTCGAACATGGCGTGACTCTTGGCATGAACATCTATTGGCTCTTGAACATCTCTTGAATAGCGCTCGTAACTTCTCTGCCTGCTCGCGCTCTTACCTGAACTCTGGCCTCGACACCGACTAAACCAACCTTCTAGTCGAATTCGAAGGATAGAAGGCATAACAGCAAAGAACAACGAACTCAACGCCTGCAGACGAGAGGAGAGCCTTTTCTGTGACGTCACGCGGCAGCATCCACATATCACGTGTTTCCACACGAGAGCACCCGAAGAAGCCCGAACCACCCACGTGGCCTCCGAGGACAAAGACCAGAGCAACGCATTTGAAGGAAACGAAACAACTTCCAACCTGCTTATTGTCAACAAGCAAGTACCTCTAACTAAATCTATATTGCTGATTGAACTGGTAAAATCTGATCTGAGAGCAGTAACAGAGCATAAGGCATCTGTCGTGATCTTTTTCCGGTCGAGTCAAGCGTTGAAATAGCTAAAAGGGCTAATTTTAACTTTAGGAGTTTACTCACCAAAATCCCTTATGCATGTCTATGTGTGTATGTATGTTTGTGTATTATTAGTTAATCCATTTATGTTAGAATAGCAGTATCACGAATAAACCTTGTTTCATTTTATAAAGAATTGTCTCTGGAATGTGATTTGAAGTTTTTTTTCCTTATTGCCATAAAAGAGAAAGCTACCTAAGCTCGAATTTGATATGCTGAGGTTAGTGTTCGGTGGACGATCACTTAATACAGTATAAATAAGTTAAATATTAATATTACTTTTAACCAAGCAATATTTAATATTTAATAACTAATTCCCGGAGCTGAAATAATAGCTCTATATTAAACTGGTTTATTACAACAGTGAGCCAGAGGTTCTAATTGTGGGCTTGAAAAAATGTCACCTTTCTTGTGTACTATCTGTAATTTTCCAGCACTTTCACTCCCAGCACCCTCCCTCTCTTGGACCTGAGACCTCAGGTCCACTGCAGTTTGTGCCAAAGACCTGCTAGGGGGGTTACATGCAACACAAGAAGACAAATGATACCAGGTGTCGCCTTTTCCTGCTAGGCGAGCACAATGTGAGGTCCTCGAGGTGACTTTCAGGGGCTCAGACCATCTGACTTCGTTCCATTTCCTGCGGAATCTCTTCAGTCTGACCCACTCGGTTGGCGGAGGAATCGGTTCTGGTTCAGTGTCAGGGGTGACCTGCTGGGAAAATTTTTAATCAGAGCAGTTAGTTCGTCAAAATAAACACAGTGTGACAATGGTGTGATCTGGTCAGGTCTCAGTGGCGTTGAAGGTCCAGGAAACGAACGACCTGTAAGCAATTCAAATGGAGTGAAGCCAGAAATCCTGTTAACAGAGGAACGTACAGACATTAATACCAATGGAAGGGCAGATAACCACGTCAATTTGGTCTGTGCACAGATTTTAGCCAATTTCATTTTCAACTTAAGATTCATACGTTCGACCTTATTAAAAATCCCTGGTGTCAAGATAAAGCCTTGTGGCAATCTGTTATAAGAGTACTGGCGGCCTCTGTAGGTGAATGCCAAACATGACTTACATTCTTCAGACAATGGTATGCAGAAAAATGCGTTTGCTAGATCAATGCATGTAAACCATTGGTGAGCTGGGGTCAAATTTGAGATGGTGATGTATGGGTTGGGGACAGCCAGGGTAGGTGTCACCACCATACTGTTGATTCGTCTTAAATCGTGCACTAATCTGTATTTATTAGTGGCTGGTTTTTGTACAGGGAAAATGGGAGTGTTCCATGGAGATTTCCATGGAGTAATAACTCCCCTCTCTAGGAGTCCCTGAACAGTTGATGCAATACCCTCATCCGCCTCTGGTTTGTTAAGGTATTGTGGCACCCAAATTGGTTCTGTAGATGATAAATCAAAGGTTACAGGTGCAATATTACATAGGCCAACATCCGTTGGGCCTTGTGACCATAGGTCAGATGGTTGTACTGCAATCAACTGCTCTGCCCCTGGTCCATCTGTCTGCTCTCTTCCATGACACCTTGAAATTTGTTTGTGTGTTAACACGCCCATATCCTCAGTTTTTTCTGTGACCCAATATGCATTAGCAGTGTCAGAATATAAAACCATGTTGATGTCAGTGGGCTCCCAATCTGCAACAGCCCTTACCCTTTTAGTCATACCTCCTAATTCTCTAGCTTCATGGCCTGGGTGTAATGCCATAGAGATGTGTGGGGCGGCTGTGTCTGTCATTTCATACCATTTTAGCTGTTCTGAGGTCAAAATGATGGGGGCTACAACTCCTTCTTTTCCTATAAATATGCCATCTCCTGTGAGACGCCATCTATCCCCTTCTATGCTGTTAAACATTTCTTGGTACATGACTGTGTCATTTCTGTCGTAAAATAATGTACAGTGTAGTGGGTCTATGGGTGGTAAGTAAACATCTATGTCCATTATCCATGGTCGGTGGTTGTTATACAGGGTCACTACACTCATTGGGGATGGAAAAATGTCTAATTCTACCCAATAAATGTCAGCTGCCTCCTTTAATGGCCCTCCTAGTAAAAAACTCTGTCTGCAACCTGTTGGAGCAGTCTGTGAGCAATTAACCTGTGTGCCATCTGGAAAAGTCACTATTACCCCTTGTGGTGAACATAAAATACTGGCTCCCAATTTGATAAGCAGATCTCTTCCCAGCAGAGGTACAGGAGCGTTAGAGGAGTACAGAAATGAGTGTGGTAAGCTCTGATTCACAACCTGGACGGTTAATTGGTTTGTCATTGGCCAATGTTCTAACCCACCAGAGAAACCCATGACTCCCACTGTTTTATCACTTAGATCTTTATCTGTGATTGTGCCTCTTGTTACAGTGGAGTATGTAGCTCCAGTATCCACCAGAGCCCTTAGTGGTTTATTGTCAACCACTATTTCCATGAGGGGTTCAGCCATTCCCCTCACGGTGGTCCTCTGTGGGCCCCTTCAACAATCCCCCGCATCTCCCTCCGGGCCCCATGTTGGGTGCATAGGCGCCTGTAGGTTGGCTGGAGACGGGTGTTGTTGCCCCGGGTATTGTGAGGCATGTGGTCCCCTGCCACGACCACCAGGTCCACCTCTGAGAGGACCCCATCCCCCTGCAGGTGGCCCTGTGAATTGGCCGCCCCCTTGCTGTGAGGGACATTCATTTTTCCAATGATCAGGGCTACCACACAAAAAACACCCCCCTCCCCTCTGTTGTTCCCCACCTCTGCCTCGTCTGCCTTTAAATCCCATGTTTCTACCCCTCTGGCCTCTATACCCTTCCCCATTACCCCTCTGTGACCATGGCGTTTGGTATGTCGGTCCCTGGTCATACCCAAAATATGGAGGAATAACTGAAGGGGTAGGTGGGTCGTTCACAGACTGCTGAGACATTTGCTTGGTTTTCTTTGAACCACTAGCTCTGGCTAAGTCTAATTGTAGCTTTAATAGTTGATTTTTTGTCTTTTCTAGCTCCTAATCTTCTTTGTGCAGTTTATCAACTGCCCTATCAATGTGAAATACTAAGTGTCTTTCCCATACTTCATTGGTTGCTACTGGTATATCGGGGTTACCTTCCATGGCCTGTTTTACACCATTGGGGGCCCCTGACATCACTGCTGATCTGAAAATGTCACGTGTTATGGGATTATTCAAACTATTTTCCTCAACCATTTGTCCCCATTCTGCGGCACATCTGAAATAATAACCTGATCCAGTCTCACCGGGTTTGATGCGAAATTTGATGTTTTGATATGTAGTTGGGGGTGTGGGGAACTGTTTTCTCAGAGTTGACCCCACATTTGTACACACTGTTGTGTATGGGTCATCATTTGGTGAATTTGTAATATCTGCATTTACCTCGAAATCCCTCATTTGTGAAGCAGTAAAAATCTGGCCTAAAAGGCACCTCAAATCCCCCACAGCCAACGTGGTTCCATGGCATAAGGCCATTAATTTAGTCAACCACCTACCTCCCCCCGAGGTGATTGGGGGCAGTTTTGCTAAGACTGCAGTCATGTCACTATGACTCCAGGGTTGATATTTATGACCCTGACTACCCATCAATAGTGGATAGTTACTCGGTGTATTATTGGGATGACCAAATGCTGATTTTAATTGTTCAAGTGGGCCCCAATACCCTTCTCTAGCTGTAGTGGGGAGGGTATTTGGATGTCCCACTCCTTTAGAGTTCTGGGTGTGAATTGGGGTTTCATTTGGTCCAGTCTGCCTCTTGTTCTTTCTGCTATGGGGGATGTAACTTCCCCGTCTACATTCATGGTGCCTTTAATTACTATTCTGAGACCTTCCCTTCCCCCATCTTCACTTTCCTCCTCTCCCTCATGTTGAGACCCTGTCCTACTTCCTTGAGAGCTCCCTTATTGTTTCATTACAGGCTGGATTTCTAGCTGCCAAGAACTCTACTGGAGTTTGACATCTTTGAAAGCCAGAGTTATTGACCTGTTTAATATAATAAATTATTACTTTTATTATTATTATTATTATTATTATTATTGTTTCCTTCAGTGATTTACCTCTCTAATCCCAGCCCTTTAATTACTTGTTAATCTTCACCAGGCTCATCAGACGAGGATCACTAAAAGCATCCGACCCCTGATTTCCACCTGGATTTTTGCTGGGCGGAGGACTTATCACTTATTATAGAATTTGGTTAGACTTTCTCAAATATTTTAAAATAATACCAATGTGTTTTCTAGTTAATAATTAATCTTTCTCATTGCTCCATTCATTTGGATTACCATAATATTCATCAACTTTGTATATTTTACTCTGCTTTGGATGAGATTTTCATCCTTTTCTCTCCCTCTCCCCTTTTAACTTCACTGCCAGCAGTGTTTACTCCCCCACACATTCGATCACACACACACAGTCGCCCCTCCTTTCTCTCTCTCTGTCTCTCACACACACTGGGCCCCTCCTTTCTCTCTCTCTGTCTCTCACACACACACAGATCAAAAGAGAAAAACACCAACAGGTCTCATTCTCTTTCTGGGAATGAAAAATCAATCAGTTTTTATCTTTTTCTTTATCAATAATTCAGTTTCACAATTTGGATCACAATGTCAGCAACTTGGATGATAGCCAAATAGCCAACAAAGCCAATTTCATGGTATATTTTTAGTTTTTTCAACTCTTGGTGCTAATGCCACCGACATTTTATCGGGATTATCCCACCCGTTTTCAATACATATCTGACTCCATTTATTTTCCCAAATTTTCTTCTCTTTTTTATAATTTTTAGGCTCCGATTGAGCCAGTAACATATCTACTACATTGCCCCACTGTGTTGTAATTGGGGGACATTCATACTCCTCACATTCTCTCTCAAATTCAGACATTTTATTTCACACAATACACAATACTTGTTATATTTTACACAAAAATACGGCCGTCTACTTGGGTGACTTGATCCCACAGTGACTAACCTACTCAACTGGGTGAACTTTTACCCTGAGTTTTTACCTACTCAACTGGGTGAACTTTTACCCTGAGTTTTTACCTACTCAACTGGGTGAACTTTTACCCTGAGTTTTTACCTACTCAACTGGGTGAACTTTTACCCTGAGTTTCCTTAACTGGGTGGACTTTAACCCCCAGTCTTGCTAAAATGCTGTAGGACTTTAACCCACAGTCTTGCTAAAATGCTGTAGGACTTTAACCCACAGTCTTGCTAAAATGCTGTGGGACTTTAACCCACAGTCTTGCTAAAATGCTGTGGGACTTTAAACCACAGTCTTGCGGTGGGACTTTAACCCACCGTCTTGCGGTGGGACTTTAACCCACCGTCTTCACAATTTTTTCTGATCAACAGATATCAATATTTTACTAATAAATGGAACGGAATACAATTCAAATTCAACACAAGAAATTTAGAATATCCAATTTGCAGAAGTTTGATTTAACAGGTTTCTGCTTACCTTATTTTAATCGGTCGACCGTGTGTTGAACCCGAGTTCGTTCCGTCCCGGAACTTCTGGCCTTCAACGGCCCCTTATGGTTTACAGCCTTTTTCTTCAATCACGTCGGGGTCACCAATTGTTGGACTTCAAATGTCCTGCATGTTTCAAAATTGAAGGAAGGCAATCTATAAAAAGTATTGAAATTTATTGATCAGAAATTACAGCGCTGGGTTGTTCTCAGACCATAACCTTACAAAGAACCAACCCAGAAATACATTGTAACAGAATATTTATAGTATGTGTGACGTGTAGGATCCACTCGTGAGTCCTCCAATCAGCTCTCACTTCTTTGTTCCAGTTCTCCAATCAACTCCAGTTCCTGCAAAATAACATCTGATAGCGCCCACCCCCAATTTCTTGAGCTTAGCCGGGCTTTTCTAGGGTAATCTGATCTTGTTATGTGTGTGTGTGCACATTCCACCGCGCCCACCTGGCGTTGACCTCCCATCTTGACCCCCACATACCATACCACATTCTATAGAAAACACTTTAGTATTAGCTCAAAGCCTTCTCATATTCCTGCAAGCATAAATGGTTTAAAACATTAATAATGAATTCCTTTAATCATTGATTACACATTGATATATTGGTTTTGCACATATGCACTCATATAATTAGCATAACATAATTTTCAAAAGGTTAATATCCCTCAATACGCAAAGCCCTTCACCCGCTGAACGACTGCCATCATTGGGTCGATCGAGCCGGGCCTTACAGTGGTGACCCGACGTGATTCTCGCAAAGGCGAGCGTGATTCTCGCAGAGGCAGTAGCGTCATTCCAGCGCGACATTCGACTTGAACTCTCCTTGGGACATGAGGTTTGATTTCCTTCTCATCAATATCCAGCTGCTGTGGTAAGTATATATTTTTTGCCTTTTAGAAGTTGAGGAAATATTGTTTACACCATATAGACACATTTGTAGTGGGTCGAATACCCACTTTTGAGACCGGAACCGAAAAACCGGTGGTGATAAGAATTAGGCGAAACATGTCTTTTCAGGGAAAGCACAGCAGCACTGGATGAAACCGAGTTAGAGACTCAAACTAAAAGCGAAGAATCAAAATCTGCGTTAGCGTGTAACATTAGGCCACACAGAGAAACTCGTAACCGAGCTCTTGTGAGCCTGTGGCCAGAAAAAGCCGAGCCTGCGAAGCCCGATAAAGACCGAACAAAATCAAGCGACTCGCCAAAGCAGTTAAAATCGCAGTGTTAAAAACCATGAAAAATGCGGATGATGAAATCACAACAATCAGCCGCCCGTTAACATGCGAAGAATGCTCTAGACACAAATTTCACAGGTCGGTTGAATTAACATTTGATTAAAGTCTTTTAACTTTTGTGGGTACCAGCTTAATAACTGGTGGGTTATTAGAAGATAATTTAGTATTACCTCATCATCTTGATAATAGCGTGATTTTGATTTCATTCAATTATAACCGCTTTTCTGATTTTAAACACTTCAGTGGATGAGTTGCTATTGTTAGGAATTTTTAATTGTTAATTAAATGGCATAATTGATTACAAATTAATTTTAAATTAATTTCATTGATAAAATTATTTCAACATTATCCATTGATTAATCACAAGCGATCTTATAATTTGACAATCACAGTAAAACCTTTATTATTATCAAGAGGGCCAGAAATTTTTAATTTCGTTTACAAGTAATTAGGATACAGATTATTATTCTTTTTTTTTTTGATGATGACGTTAATGACACAATGAGGAATGATTAAGTTTGGAAATTATTTTAATTACTATTATGGGAATCCAAAACTAGTGATTTAGAAGCCGTAAATTAATGTAATAATTAATTATGAATTCGAAAATTCTAATTACATTTAATAATTAATTACACTTCCTGTTTACATTTTGCAACAATATGGGTTTATCAACTCAATTGCAGATTACACGTGTAAATTCTAATCCTAAGTGATCCTATTAATTTTAATTATAACATCATAAATTTTAATCAGAAACCACAAATTCTAATTTCAGACTTAACACAAGTCTGGCACTACCTGTAGGCCATACTTCATTTCCCTAGGTGATCTGGTTAACTCAAAAAAATAATAATATATATATATATATATATAATAATTAATTAAAATAATTTTATTAAGTTAAAATTAAATAAATGCATAAATATAAAGTCCTCTTTACTTAGGCCTGAGAGTAGATAGTGCTCCCCCTAGTGTTGTGTTGGAGAAGTGACAGTGACACCATACAATCAATGTCACTTCTCATTGCAACAGGAGCAACTAGTCAAGGTCACTGAAGGCATGATTTTAAGAGACGATAAATACATTGTTCCAGAAGCCCTACAGAAACCAGTGATAAAGTTGTACCACGATTATGCACACGTATCAGCTCCCAAAACACAACAGCTGATCCAAAAGAACTTCTGGTGGCCACAAATGGCATCAGACATTCAAAGATGGTGTGACACATGCATCGTATGTGCCACCATTAACCAAAACAAGCCTGGCCGTACAAAACTGTGTAGACCAGAGCCACCCAAGGGACCTTGGGAGTTACTCCAATTGGATTTCATAGGCCCACTACCTAGTGCCAAAGGGGGGTATCGTTATTGCCTTGTGATAATTGACAAATTTTCCAATTTAACAGTGCAAACACAGTGGCACGAGTAGTAGCGAATCAAATCCTCCCACTCTGGGGAGCACCAATCACTCACACACAACCTGAAATGTGGGAGGTGGGTGTTGCTTAACACTCCAAGGGGCCATCCACACAAAAAATCACAGTCGCACCAAAAGAGACAGTTACATGGCCTCCCGGATTAGTACCGGATCCAAATTGCACACCACAAATTTGTTGTAGTTCAGGTAACACCCACCCACCTACAAAGAAACATTTCAGGACACACTCGAGCACCAAATTCATGCACAACCTCACTGCCTGGTATCAACTTAAAATAGATCCAGGTGACACAATAGGTAACATGTACACACTACACGAAAACAAAAACAATGGCATAGACCCAAAATTGTGCTACTATGTTAAAAATTTGGAACCTGCAACATATAGGTGCACACATACAGAAACACATAATGACACACATATGAGATTCACCGAGCTAATGTACGATCTCACGTCGTACACACCTAACGAGCCAAAACCAAAAACTTTTGTCTGGACCAACCGAAAGGAAGGAATGTATTGTGTCGGGGAATGTTCGCATAGCATAGACAATTTCACCAATCCACACAACTGTTCATGGACTATTAAATACTGTTTTAATTTGACCACCGGTGGATACACTAAACCCAAAAAGTGTCCAGAATTGCACTCAATTCCTCCTGGTGGACTGATTAGAGGAAACATCAACAAGACTTTATTACATGATGTAAATTTGGTAATGACACATGTAACTTATAACATTTCCAATATACTCTCTGCCTATACAAAACATTGTAATACTAATGATGAGTCGTATGCATGGCTACAGTCACGAATCGATGATTTAATTTCTGATTACAAAGACAGACTTGCCGTCCAAATTCCACCTGCTCGCTCAAAACGAGACCTGCTCAGCAGTATAGCCGGCCTGTTCGGATCAATTAATTCAGCAGCCAACACTTATAAAATAACCAAACAATCTCAATTCTCCACATGGTTGACAGATCAGATGGCCACTGGTTTCCAACACATCACCAATAGCAATGATAATATTATCAAAGCGGTTCGTTCCGAGGCGCAGGCGCTTCTAACGATCAGCCACACATTGTTCAATCAGACCCGTACCATCGAGCGTGACTTAGCCTGCAGATCATATGCAAGATTTATTCACTGCAACAAGACAGGAAGTTTTAGATCTTCATCTTCACAAGACCCGAGACATGTTTTGAAGCGATTTAATTGAGGTTTTAGATTTACATAGATGGTTCTCTTCGGAAAAAATGAAAAATGTAAAGTATTCAGAATTATTATCCACAATTATGATGTATACTGGAAAGCGAATGTATTGGTTACATTGAATTTTTGCCACTTTTCCTTTAATCCACCCAGATCAAGTTTATCCAAATTCCACTAATATTCGATCCATTGGCATGGTAGTTAAAGATCAGGTAATTAAATGGGATCACCTCACTGGATATATGACGTTGAAGGGTACTGAGACCTTATTTACCAGTCGCACTTGTTGTCATGAAACTCACAATTATGTTGTCTGTACATGTAACACATTACAACCTTTCTCTCCCAATGATAGCAAACTCAAAAATGTTGAATCTTTGCATGGCCATTCAAATGCTATTCAGGTGTCTCATACACAGTGGTGTGTCATCAGTGAGATTAATTCGTTCACATATGGAGGACTGACCTGTCCTGCTGATCACTCATTTTGCTTGGAAGTGACAGAGGTCCTTTCTATGGGCCAGATCGACATCCTCGGAAGGATGCCAAAGGGCAGAGGTCTCCCCATGGTGGGGCGACACCTTTTCCCCTTAAAACTGCCCACCTTACGACTGAAGTGACACTGCAGGAAACCCGTGAGTGGCCCAAAACAGTGCCAGAGAGGAACTGTAAGCCTGGTGCCAGTATGTCTCTGCCCCCTCGAGAGGACAAAAGGCCCTCCTGAAATCAACAGGAACTATCTCTTGCATATGTAACAGCAGCATCAAGGCGCAACACACGGGTGGTCCACACCCTGTACTGACGGTCTCATCATCTCCCCCCCTCTCCTCATCACCTAGAATTCACTGAAAAACCCATGCAATGTAATATGTACAAAAAAGTAACCATACATGTTTGATATCATTTGAAATGTCTCAGTGCGCCTGGTAAAATGGTCTCATTCTCCCAATCATAATGAAAAGCTAAAAGAAGTTCTAAAGTATGAGAAGTCCTACAACTTAAAGGTGTGCCCTCCCCCTGATTCTTCTAGTCAAAACCACCTCCTGTATGTAAATAAGTATTCTCTGCCACAGGAGATCAAGAAGCCATTTGGTTGCAAATTCTAAAGTCTAATTATAATACCACCATTTGGTGGGTTTATTGAATTATCTGGGTTTATAAGGAAAGGGGACACAAAGTTCTGGCGTCTGTGGGTTGACTGCCCACACAATCACTTGTGTGTAGTTTTCAGGTATGGTTAACTGATGATTCTATTCTTGTAACATTGGAGTTTTGAATTATTGCTTCGATTACCTGGTCAATAAATTGTAACGTTTGATTCTATTCTAACTGCCTCTAAAGATTGCTTTCTCCCTATTAGATTAAGCGGATTCGTATATTTCCATGGCTCGTCAGTTTTAGCGGCTAATATCCAACATCTTTTCAAGTGTGCTTCAGATGGCAGTTAATTCCCATTTAGAATGGCTGACATGCGTCTGGTCGAACTAAACTCAGGTGCGCCTACCTCTGACTTTTAATTGTGTTGCTTTAAACAAGGAGCCGTCCAATCAAAGCTATTCTGAGTGTGGTAC